>VXBC01011640.1:259127-284115 GCA_013399945.1 Ploceus nigricollis
AAAAAAAGCTAAATGAAACACATGCCTATATGTTTTGTCAAATGTTTTACAGATTATTTGTTTACTTCTTATTTATAAATACATTCTTTCCTTTTTTTCTATTAAATAAAAAAATCCTCTTATTTTAAGAAGACTGCTTATGAGAAGAGAAAAAAACAAAATAGTGTCTGTGAAATACAAAACGTGCTAAAATATGGTGCCAGAGTTTCTTGCAGTTGCAGTTTCAGACTCCCAAGCATCTTGAAATTCAAAGTTCAAAGCACTTCAAATGATTGCCAGCTTATTAGAGTCTCACGGCTGTGCCCCACTTACAGCTCAACTTTGAGCATGGAAGTAGAGACAAATGTGAGCTATCTGTACAACAGTGAATTTTATCATTGATGTTGACCTCAGAAACTCCTATCCACCTACATGCATAAAATACAGCACATCAGGTTGTGATTGCCTCTACCATGTTCTTACCTCTATCTGTCCCCTTGTCCTGAGCATCTGGGCCATATCTGTCTTCCCTCCAGCCTCCTGAGAAAGTATCTCAGATACCAGTGCTGCATGCATAACAAGATTAGATGAGATAGTGAGGGTTCAGTCCTACTTCCCTCCCTCAAAGAACTACCATTATTTTCAGAATTAAATCATACCTGAGCTTTGGACTTGGGTAGAGTGATAAAATGAGATCAGGGTTCAGACACAGAGACTATGATATTAAAGAGTTCAGATACAGGCAGAGTCCTGGAGAAAGCTGCCATTTAAAGGGCAAAAAAGAGGAGAGATGTGTAATTGATATGTGGTTATTAACAAATTATTAATAAATCCCTGCATGCTGGTGAAAACCCATTATCAATCAATTAATACAGAGAGATTTCTGCAGTGTGGCTTAGAGGAAGTGGGCACCAAGTCTGCGTACTACTCAGCCTTTTTCAGTCATTCAAAACACAAGAAATTGTAACACAAACATATATAAACACACACACACACACATACACACACTTTATAGGTAAGCAGGTGTACAGAAGTCCTGTCTCCCTGGTAAACTAAGGAGATTGAATAAAAGAAAATACTTTTACTGTTTCCCCAAAGAAGTATAGGTATCATTTCTGTTCACCTAGATTTGCTTTACTTTGACCTCAGAAGATGCACAGCTTCCTAGAATGAATGGATTTGAGTGTCTTGTGCAGGTTGTTACAGATATCACATATGTCCAGGCAGATTAAATAGGCCCTTGAATGAAAGGCACAGGACTGTGGCACTCCTTGCAAACCATCAGTGATAAAATGGCTGGGACTGTGTGCTTTTTTCTTGTAGCTAGAAATTCTTTTTTACTTCCATGTCTATTTATTCTGAATGTGCTTCATATTTGCAAATCACTCCCTGACTCTTGAAGGGGAAAGAATAGTTCATAATCTTACCTCTACAAAGTCCTAGTAATCCTTTTAAAGCAATTCATACAATGCTGCTACTCCATAAAATAGAGCATATTTAAGAATTATAATTGTCTTACTGAAATCCTTCTCTTGAGGCCATAAAGTGCATGCCAGTGTCAAAACCTTGCAAGGTAAGGAAGGGCAGAACCTGTCTGATGTTGAAGGGAACAGTTTGAGAAGCAGCCCTTGAGCCTTTGACCCTTGAGCTTTGACATCTTATTTTCTGTCCCTATGTCCTTGAGGAAGAGGATTGACAGCAGCCAGGTGGGTGTCTGGCAGCTGGCCACAGCCAGCTTGCTTCAGTAGCTTTTTAAAATGAGCAGGCAACAGAAAAAACCTTTTAGAGCTAAATACAAGGGGACAGTCACATCCTGGAGTGAACTGAGGAGCCCAAACTGAGCATGTGTCTCATCAAGGGACTGCCAGCTGCTTGGCATGAAGATGGCAAGAAGAAAAAGGACAGGGAAATGATACCTTAAGTTTTAGCTTTTATATTTTTCAGATTCTGTGCTGCCTTAGTGTGTAGCTCAGAGTTTCATATTAAATGTTGGTAAGCTCTCTTCACAGAGCAGGGAGACAAAACAATTCCTTCTCTAGCTGGGGACCAAGGACAAATGATCCAGATCTCAGGCCCAAGAGCATAAACAACGTGGGCTGAAGAGAGAAAAACAAGGATGGGACTTCACAACCTAAAGCTATAATTGGACAATTAACTCCAATATGCAAATGGAGCAGAACTGATAAAAGTGAGAGACCTCATGACTGGCTGTCCATTTTGTGACCATTTTGGTTCATCTTGGGTGCAGCCCTGGCTGGGCTCTTGTGCTGCCCAAGGTCTATCCATTGAGGCCCTCTAATAAATACCTGCTTTATTCCTTAGCTCTGTCCAGTCTCTGTTCTAGGTCAGCCTTCTCAAGGCATCAGAGAAGTCAGTACTTTCTAGCAAGCAAACGGGGTTAGATTTCTAGTTGTACACAGTAGCCAGCAAAGAAGACAGAGTTGGAAAAAATTATTATATTTAGCATGAGATTCTGCTCCCAGTGAAACATGCTTCCTCTGACCAAATGGGCTACAAACAAGATTGATTTTGTGGGGTGGGTGTAGATTTTCTGGTTTGTGATGGCTGGCTCCTCAAACATGAAGAAAGTGAATGAATGTAGCCCTAGGAGAATACCCTAGAGTCTTTTCCAACTGTAAAGCAAGTTCTGAAAAAAATTTAATTAAATTCTTTCTAAGCTCGGGGGGGGTGTTCATATATTTATTTATTTAGGCTTGATACCAGATAGCCATTTGCAAATGGTTAATTACCAGAATTCTAAAGACAGTCCACTCCACTGATACTGTTTAGCTCTGAGAAGTGCTACAAGTGGATGCTGGATCTAATTAATATTGTAATTAGAACATTAGTTGTAATGATATTTACAGTTATTGGAATCTAAAGTGTTCTGCACCAGCTTCAAAGGGAAGAATCCAACTCCAGACAAAAAGAGTGGTTTCCATACAGCAATGCTCATTGTATCTGCCTTCTGCTTGCCCATTTTTCCTTCCATTCTTCAGCTCCACGCCTCTCAAACATTACCCTCAATTTTTCTCCTTTACTTACTGGTCAGCTTGTCACATTAATTTCTCTACATGTTACTCTAATCCATCTATCAGTCATACACATGTACACATACTCTCCTCTTTCTGTTTCTGTCCATTCTGCAAAAAACTCTTGGGATGTCCCTTCTAGGAGTCCAAAGATGAGGCATTAAGGAATACAACTCAGTATCCATGATCACAAAAAACCAAAAAAGATGGAACATCTTGCAGATATTTCAGAGCAAGTGTGTAAAAGCCAGGAATAACATCAAGAAATCTTCACTGAAAACAGTTTAAGAGAACTCCTGCCAAATTTCATTTGCTGAAAATAAAATCCTAACTGCAAAATTTTTACATGCTCTATTTCTGACTGCACATAGTCTCATGCTTTATTTACCAAATTAATGTTTATAGCACAAGGCAAGAGTATTCTCAACTTACATGACTGTAATTTAGCTATCTTCAATGAAATTAGAAGTGTTCACATGAGAGTATAAAAAATGCCTAAATTTTAAAACTATGCCAGTATACAATTCCTTTCATTTTTTAATTGCTTACTCACATAGAATTATGAGTGGAAGAAAATAAGGCAAGTGGTTTTTTTCTTCCCATCCTCTCCAGTTCTTTCAAATCTTTCTGCTGATGGTAGATTTTGACAGACAACATCAAGCTGCCTGAGTCATGTCACATTATTGCTAAGTGGTAATTTTCTCATTTCAAAAATGTTAAATTTTAAGGGTCATTGGTACCACAAAACCTTATTGAGGTTATTTGCTAAGAAAAAGGCAACATCCTAAAAATGTTACTTCTTTCATCTCATACAAATTCCACAGAGGTGAGACAGCATCCATTTTCCTCACAGTAAATAGCCTGAGATATAAATAGTATTTATATGCATAAAGAGGGGTCTATAAAGCTCACAGGTACCAAGGAACAGTGTGAGATATAGACTAAAATAGGAACTACGTTTTTTAAATTTAGCATATATGAAAAGGGAATAAAATTACAGATATGTAGCCTGATTAAGAGCTTTGTTAGGCTTAAAGCTTCAACACCAAGCCTTTTGTTTATGAAACTGTACAACTGAGACTACCTAAAATATACAGTTTATATTTCTACTGAAAAACTGAAGCAGAAGAAGAAATGAAAGCAAGGCAATGACAGCTCCATGTGCCTGTTCCAGGCAGTATGTGCAGTCTACAGGCGTAAGAATGTCCTTTGCAAATATGTGATGCTGACACCTTTCATCCCAAAGCATTTCAATATCTACAAGTTATCAGTGTAAAGGATCTAGAAGAAAAAAAAGAAAAAGAGAATAAAAGTAAAGTGGTACACAACAGCAAGTAGAGGAGAAAATTGAATCAGAAAGCAGGACATTTTCTTATCAACCTAAACATGCTGGTAAGCAGCTGGGAGAATAGCATTAACACAGTGTAAGATGTAAACAAAATGTAGAAATTAGAAGGGGGAATAAAATTTATCTTTGTGTCGTTCTTTTTGTAGAACTTGCCTGTCTGGGAAGATTTTTTCAGTTCTAAAGTTCCCAGAACATAAAATAGTTCAGGAGAGCAACAGCATCTCAATGGTGCAAAAACTGGATTTACTTTCACAAAATTACATGCGTTATTACTATTATATGAAGATTTTCTAATTGACAGCTCTTAGAAACCTTGCAAATGCCTTGTGAGCATTTCAAGACTGCTTCCTTCCCTGGGCTGGGTGATTTGACAGCTACCTAGACTGTCCTTTGGTCACTTTCAGCAATAATCCACATTGCTGTACTTAGGAGGAGGAAAACAGAGGTGACTGAGGCACATAGCACTGGCAGGGCTGGGATCTTTCTGAGCACTTCAGGTTGGGCGGTACAAGTCCTCTAATTCTTGGCAAGGTGGGATCTCAGTCTAGAGCTCACAGAATAAAGTCCTACACAGCAGAGCCCGTCCTGACATCTCCTCCATAAGAAATAACTTTCCTACAGCCAGGAGTACCAGTTTTATTACAGAAAAGCAGCCACACACAGCGTTATCTCCTAGGATTTTCCCATGGGACTTGCACCCTGAAACTCAACTCACATGAAGCAAACTAAATTTGCAGGCACCCCGGCTAGCCTCTACTAAGCTTGTTAAGTTTAGCCTCTAGTTTGCTTGTTAAGAAATAGATGACTTGTTTTCTACTTCTCCTTTGACTTTGTCATCATGTCCTCATTATCATATTCAATTAATTAGCATACAAAGGTAATATTCCAGCACGCACGCCTCCCTTAGAAACACTTCTGAGGTCCACTAAATAAGGTAGACTTGCAACAGATTAGGGGGATTAAAAAAGGAAGATTTAGGGGCTTGTATGCATACAAAAAGACACATCTCTTAGGAAAGGGGTATTATAGTAAAATTATATTAGTTTTCTTTAAGAGGACCAGAAAGAAATGAGGAAAAGAAGAAAAAAATTTGAGAACAGATAAAACTGGGGAAAGCTGCATACCTAGTGAAAAGTGCAGTCATTTTTGCTTCACTTTGACCTCATTATAAGTAAAAAGATTAGCAGAGTAGAAAATGAGCATGCATTAAAGCCATGTATTCCTTTTCCCTATCTTGAGGAAACAAACAAATGTTTTTGTCACAATTTTGGGGGTTAGTAAGGGATTAACTGCTGTATTACTTTTAATCAAAAGTCTCAAATCTATTCATAAAGGGGAAAACAGACAGTAAAAAACAAGAAACACTGCATTAGTTCTAAAAATAAGCCAAATTGTATGGGTTGTACCTATAGCTTCTCTAGCTTGGTTGAAGGGTGCTTTTGAAAAAAACAACCTGATAGCTCAATTTTCTTTATTTTGGTCTTCTCTCTGAAATGGTTTCAAAGCACATGAATTGGGAATCTTCCATATTAAAAAAAATACATGGTGGAAGATGCACTCTGGAGGCATCCCTAATACACTTAATTCAGTCCATGAAGCCTTAGTAGGGCTCACAAATAAAAAAAAAAAATTAAAAGAAAACCAAACAAAATTAAAACCAAACAAGCAAGCAAATATATAAATGTAAGAGTGGTTGGTATGGATGTTGAGTCCCCGCATAACTGACAAAACTGTTTCTAAAGATCATGTCCTTTTAATGTATAGTCCTTGGCAGTGTATTTAGAATGGAACAGAATATTTTTAGTTGGAAGATACCCCTAATCATCTAGTCCAAGTGCCTGGCAACTTTGGGGTGACTAGAAGTCAAAGCATGCTTTTAAGGGTTTTGTCCAAATGCCTTAATCACTATCACACAAAGAAACAAAATTCTGCTCATGCTGCACAACATGAAGGGAAGCGCAAAGGCATAAATCTTCTTTTCAACAGTGATATAAACCCAACAGACTTTACAGGGTAGATGTTTACTACTTGCTCTTGCCAACCTCTGATTTCAAAAGTCTCCAGATTTCTGGGGTTTAAGTTTTGCCATGATAATTTTCCATGGTGTTTTGAACAGTAGGTGCTTAAATTGCTTTTCTCTTGGTTGGTGTCCTCATTCCTGTGGTAAAAGGAGATGGTTTTGGTTTTCATCAGTAAATAGTCTCACCCCTTTTTCTTACATATTTTTCAAATTAAGTGAAATATATATGATGCCACACTTTCACATTAAGCACTTCCAAATCTCATTAACTGCAGCATAATAAATGTAATCCTGCTACTGGTACTATTTGCTTTCAGGGAGGTAAAAAATTATATGTTTCTAATGCAGACAAATTGCTTTCGGATACAACATATGACCCAGCATACTCAGGATACAGAATAATCACTAAAAAGCTATTTGCTCTGCTTTTCCCTACAATCTTTTACCAGAATATCAATGTTGTACTGGAAGTAATATAAATACAGCACAACACATTGATCTCATTGGGGTTGCTGCTGCAAAGAGGTTATACATATATTTCCTAAGGCCTCTTCTAAAATGCTTTTTCTCACTCTTCCCCTGTCAGAAGACCTTGTTTCAACATTGTTACCAGAATTATCACTACATTAAGCTTGGTCTGCTATCACAAATACATTTCCAATTTCTCAGTTGGGAAAGTATTCAAAACTTCAGTAGCTCACATAAAAAAAGAGTTCAAGTGTTCAGAAAGAGAAAAATATTGTACGTACTAATATAAGGCATTAGGACAACTACAGATATTTCTCTTAACAGCACATTCCCTGAACTGAAGCACTAAATTCCACTTGTACCTAAACCCATTTATTATGTGCTCCACTCCAGTTGCAGGTGCATTTATTATATTAATATTAATGGCAGTATTGATTTTACTCTTGGACAGATCCATCACTAAGGAAAGTTCTTGTCACTAATATCCAATAACTCTGAGAAGCTCTGGTCCTATGTGAGCTACCAGATGCCAAAGTAATGCACACACCCAAACACATCAGAGTTGCCACGTACATCTATAATAGCTCAAAGGTATCTTCCAAAAATGGCCAGCTGGTAATTGAGTTTAGAAAACAGCAACTATCAATAGAAAATAGTCTCCAAGAGGAACCATTTTTTTCAGTTAAGAGCTGTGGGTTTATCTGATTTGATGCTGAACTTTGCTGTTCTTTGTACCACAAACATGTATTTATTTGATTTTCACAAAAAATGTTGAGTGTGGAATCAGAATTTCTGGATTTTATACATCTATTTATAGATTTTAAATTGGAAACTGATCACCTTCACTGGGATGAATAAATAAATTAGTCGTGCACATTAGTCAAGTGCATTGTGCACTTACTTCTTCTTCTAGCTAGGCCACCTGTACATGCTGTAGTTGCCTGATTCAAGACATGTCAAACATCAGCTGAGTGAGCTGATCACATGAGGACTGTCAGCCACTTTCATTGTTATTATTTGGAGCTAACACGAAGAGATGTTTATCTCAGAGGTGACTCTTCCTGTGCAACTTATTTCTTGCAATCCTATTCTGTTCATTTTAAGTATCATACTTCCTACACCATCTTCTTACTAACTTTGCCTTTTATTTTCACTAGAAGATGACAGTTTTGTTAGTACTGACTTTCTAGTACTGACAGTTCTAGAAGATCAAGGATATTTGATGCATTGCTTAGGCAGAAAACAAAAATCCATGTTAGGCATTTGTTTATCTCTTGTTTGAATAGACAATGTTGCATTTCCAATCTTTACCACAATAAGGCTCTTTTTTCTTCTGGGAAGAAAAATAAAATTATCATCTTCTAAATTAACTCATGTTCTTGAAAATAATTCAGCCATAATCCTCTAAGGTTTGCAAAAAAAAATTCTTCCTTGTATGCTTAAATTGGCTTATCAACAGTAACATGAGCTGTACACTACTAAAGGCCTACTGCTAGTTGGTAGTAAATCAATTTTGCATTTTACAAATGACACAAATGTTTCGTTTTTCTGAAATAAAACTTACAGCTATACTTTCGCTGACAAGCATGCAAGGTTTTCACTTCATCTTCACCATGTGAAACTTGAAGTTATTTTACATAACTTCATATGTCAAGGTAGCACTAGCGGGGGGCCAAAATGGATTGTTCAACAGGCACTGATTACCTTACTAAGACAAAGCAATATAGTGCTTCACTGTAGTGAATTGTTGTCCTGAAACACATTTTTATGCATTATGTTCAAGGTTTTTTAACTTTAGAGATTAGAGACAAAAAATAAAAAAAAACTTGCTATTGTTACGTTTTAAAATAAAACTGAGAATTTTTAATATGTCGTGATGCTAACAATCAATGTAGTATAATTCCACTTCTAGTAGCAGAAAGTTTACTTCAGTATATGAGAGGATCTAGAAGACAACTTAAAAACACTGTAAAGCAGAAATCCTCTCCTTAGATTTGTATTCCAATCTGGCAAGAACTTTCCATACCACAAAAGTAAGTAAATAAATACCTTTCAAACAACTTCAGACACACTAGTTTAATAAAGCTAACAAAGGAGAACACATTCATTGAAATGAGTGGAATGCAACAAAATAAATTCAAGATAGTTTACAGACTTACTTCCATCCCTCAGAGTACTTTAATATTGTTCCTACCCAAAATAAAATTTTCTGATGAAAAACTCTAAATACTAGAAGGAAATATGAAAAGGAATTATGAAAACAAACTAGAAATATATATAGATATATAAACCAGCTTTTTTTTTTAAGAGATAAAATTTAAAAGATCAAGCCAATATGGCCCTCACTCCAATAAAAAAGACTGTTCAAGAACACTTAATAAAACAGATTATACAGTTCTACTACCTGTCAAGGC
Organism: Ploceus nigricollis; assembly: GCA_013399945.1. NCBI lineage: Eukaryota > Metazoa > Chordata > Aves > Passeriformes > Ploceidae > Ploceus > Ploceus nigricollis. Next base: position 268,389 of record VXBC01011640.1, read on the forward strand.
ACAACAAGTGTTAATGATAATTATGAAACCAAAATGTACAGTAACTGAAATACAGAATTAAGTCCTAACAGATTTTCACTTCTCTGTAGTTCAGTTCAAAGCAACTCTGAACTGGCATTAGACATGAAAAAAATAAAGTTACTCTAAACCCTACAAAAAACCTGATCAAATATCAGCAATGGACACACTGAATAAACAAACAAGTAAAACAAGAACCTTTCAAATATCTGTTTTGGCAAACTCCTAAAAATTAATTCAGCTAAAGAGTAACCTGTTGAATGTTAGTGCCTGAAAATGACAAATAAAATAGATGCATCTGTTACTATAAAACTTATAGTTTCTGATTATGTGCTACTTTCTGTTGTGAGAAATCTAAATCTTTGGAGGTGAATCCTTCTCCACTGAAGTTAAAAAAAACCCCTACATATTAATAAAAACCAAACAAAAACCAACATCCCACCCCACCTTCCCCACTGTAGTCTCAGTTATCATTTTGAATTCACATTATTTTCACCTACAGAAGAGTGGCACTTATTTCCCTTCCTGAAATGCATTAAGAACCACCAACAAACTGCTGAAATTGGATTCAAAAGGGCCACACTTTCCATGTACAACAAAGTTTTTCTTTAACAAATTCTCAGCATGAGTTGATTTTTCTATACAGGGCATATTGCTCCTCTAGATAAGCAAAATTTCAAAATATTGCCAGCAGATATGAAAGGACACTGTGTAATATCTCTCTGAAAAAAAAATCATAAACTGAAATGGCCATGCAAGCTCTATCTTCATGTCTCTATTTGTTAGCTACCCCAAGCTTTGTAATTTAGTAAGCGAAGTCTTAACCTCTGATAAAACACGGTCCTTCTGTTGTGACAACAACTTTACAAAGAAATTAACTTCTTAATAATCTAATTTAAAAAGCAGAAAATCACTTAAAGAGGTGGGAATTGAAAAATCCATAAGGGCTTGTGCATATAATTTTTGAGAAAGTGGAGTTTAGTTAAAAACAATGTTGGCTTTTTATTTTTAATACACTATTGAGCTGTCCTTCACAGCTTTCTCAGATTTGAATGCAGCTTTGCAAATAAAAGAATTCTTACCTAAAGAAAAATGTGAATTACATTTGGTCTTCATATTAATTGCACAGATTAAAGCCCAGAAGTACAGCAAATTTGCATGGTTATGTTTGTGTACTTTTGTTTTCTCAAGGAAATGGCTTTTCTGCTTTTAGAGTCGTTATCATTTTTGTCTGAGGCAAATAATAAATCAAATCCTGTCTCTAGATTTTTTTTAAGCTAGAAAACAAAACCATATACACACTGCTGCCAACTTCCATGGTTTTATAAAAGCTGCAAGAGTAAATGGTGGTTTTCCTCCAAGATGAGGGTCAGATATTTATGTGATTTCCCACTTTCCCTAATGTGCCAAAGACAAAACCATCAGAGCAAAACATGAGGCTTTGAAAAGCCACATGATTTTCCAGTGCTTGGGGTTCAGCAATGCTCATGTGAAGCTTTATGAAACAAGTAGCTCTGGAAATAGAAATTATTCTTTTTAGGAAAATACAGTATTATGTAGCAGCTAAAACTCCCTGTGCAGATGAATCATTTACCAGTTTTTCCTCACCTTGTATTATTATAAACCACTGCTAAAACTGAATGATTTAATGCAAGGTTTATGCTAAACCCTCGAAGTATCACTTGGCCTTAGATGTCAAGCATCATCACACTTATCTTTCTTGTTTCTCTTGGTAAATATAAGTTTAAGTTGCATCTGTAATGCAAACTTAACCCAAGTAATTGGAACCGAGTTAATTTGCCTCATTGTCTGCCTAACACCTCCTCCTCACTCTGTGTTCCTGATTTTATGGCTCAGTTTTATCTCATTTATGCATGTCATTGAATGGCACTTCCTCAGCCCAGAATCCGGGTGTGCAAAACCAACAGTGTTTACTGCACTTGACCTACCAGGCATTCTTTAACTGGTAAAATGATCATTCAGGTTTGTCTTGCACTTGAGAAGAAACACTTTTTTTAAATTATATTAGGAGAGATTTCAAAGGCCCATGATTAAGAGAGAAAAATCAATGGAATCTGTATTCTCAGCACACCTTGATTTCTTGGAAAGAAATCCCTTAGTGTTATCTCTACTTAAATAATTACTTCTATCTATACTTATTATAAATATTTACTTGTTTTTATACTTATGAAGTAGTCTAGAGTACAGGAATTCACTACTCCTTACTTCCTTCTCAATGACATTGCATACACTCCTGTAGCTGAAGTCCATGTTAGAGGATTCTAGGTAATACATCCTTAGGTGTTTCATAATGCTGCCATGTATTTCAGATATTTGTGCTCATTTAAAGCAGTGAGAGAAGTGCTCATTTCTATTCCAAAGCTATTTCATTGCTTTTTAAATTCAGTTCTATTGCAGTGTATCACTACACTACAGTTTGAGTGGTTTGGAGGTTTGCTAAGGATATTTCTTTCTGTTCTAACTGGAAACAAGACGAAGAAATCTTTTGGCTTTTTTTTTTTGGTCCAGTCTTCCCAAAGCCTGTATTCAAAGCAGTTGGCTATTTCTTGCTTTACACTGACACTGAATATACAGTACTAAATATATATTATATAGGCTTAGACTATCCTTCCGCAGGATATCCCTGCTTGTTTCTTGCATAATGTGTCCTATGCTTTGCTTAGGTTTCATTTCATCCCTCTTAAATGTTAGTTTTATTTATCAAGATTCTTTCATCTTCAGCCTTAAAATTCTCTTGAGCAAGGTGTTTATTGTTTACTAAACTTGATGGAATTTGTTTTCCTGATTCCAGAGAGGTTTTGAGATGTCAGCTTTTTTAGTAGTGTCAGAGTTGCCGGGTACCTACAGCACATCAAAAATTGCACTTTAGAAGTTTTTATATGTATGCTTTTAATGTATGTGCAATAATTCATATTGCACATACATTAGATACAATAGATGTCAGAAATGACCAGGTGCTTTCCTGTAACACCTTTGCAACCAAGTGCAAGAAGTATAAAATCATAAAGGTGTGGGTCTACAGGAATTAAACTTCTTCCGCCTCTCAGGTCCATCAGAAGAACATACCCAAATTATCATTCATCATTTTGTGGTGTAGTTTTGAAAAAAGCTAAATAAGTCATCCTAAAAATTGAGTTATATCATCTTGTTTCTATTCATTTGCTTATTTGCTTTCAGTGGAATTCAACAGCATTTAGGGTATTAGCTACCTGAACCCAGCCTCACAAAAAATTACCAAACAGATAATCACATGGCAGTCAACACCATGAAGAGATTTGTGAAAGGCACAATTAATTTTTTTAAGTGCTACTATAAGAAGAATAATTTAAACACGAAAATAAATGCTGCTGATACCATAGACCCTGTCTCAAAATGATAATATTGAAGTCAGAACTGAGTTAGAAACCTAGAGCTTGTTTAAGAAAAAATAATCACACCTCAGCAATCTCTTCATTGACTCTCAGTATTCACATTTTAGACAAGAAATACTATTTCTTAACTTATCTCGTTCTCAAAAACAATGTACAAAATATGCATGAACAACAGTGACAAATAAAAGAACAAAATCTTCCCTGCCACCACATATCTTTCCTTTCCTTTGCACTTCACACGGAAACAATATATTTGTTACAGAGAACTTTAGGAAGCACCATAGTTTATAACTTGATTTTCAGATCCTTTAAAGACTTTTGAAATGTCTAGTTCTAAATCACATGGATATTATTCTGTTAGCTGATATGAATGCAAGTGGAAAATGTAATATTTTTTGGTGGCTGGTTTCATCATATTCTGCTGCATAGAAACTGTGGGAGTGTGTCATTTCCAGACATGTTTACAGTGTCTTCAAGACATAAAGAATCTTAAATAGATAAATGTTTATTGAATGAACCAGGGGAATTTTAACTCTTCAATAGCAACTTAGTGGTAAGTTATTAATTGTTCCCTAGGTTAGAGGTCTTGATGAAAGGATTTGGTTTTCTTGTATTGAAAGTATGACTGCATTCAGTCTATTTCTTTGAAATATCCAATTTTCACTGATCCCAGAAGAAAGTATTTTTCTAGCCACTGCTCCTTCTCCAGATGCCTTCCAATTTCTCTTTCCTCTGTACATGAGCAGCTTTTTTATTTGCACGAGTACCTATGCGCACATTAATTCCTGAACTCCCAATTTTACTCCTCTGTTCCTACCCTCTCATTTTATCTAGCCCATTTGACAGAGTGGAAAATTTCATTCTCCAACTTTTTATCTTTCTTAAACACCTTCCTGGGTGTTCTTTAAGATGATTAAATTTCTTCTCCTTCCCTCTAAGTGTTCTCATCCTCTTTTTTTTCAACATATGATCTCATTCACTTTGAAAACTGCCAGCATCAGAAGTCCTACTCACAAATGCTCTTTCATTGGTAATCTGCCTTCTAATAGTGCTTTTCTTTTTGCCCTTAGTTGCTAAATTACCAACAGCAACAAGTCCAATACAATAAATCAACATGTTCTTTTCTTCTTACAAAACTTTGATAAATCCAAATGAGTTACCTTCTTTCATACTTTTAAGTTACCAACTATATATCTTCACATATATTGTCCATATTTTAGTGCAAAATTCCTGTGTTTGCTCTGAAGAGGTAGTTTTAACTCTAGTTTTGACATTTTTATACCCTTGTTTTCTCCTGGTTTCTCAGTGTCAAAAAGTTGCAAGTAATCAATAAACATTGCTGCTTCTTGTATCAGGCTTTGCTCAGAGCTAAGAGATTCACGCTTCAACTTCTGCTCTTTGTCTAAATGTCTGTGGGTGGAAGTGGAAGAAGACAGAGCGAAAGCTATGTGCTTTCAGATGTAATATACTGTATAGCACAAGATAACCCTTATTTATGCCTAACAAGAGCCTAATCAACATACATCACTGAAATTAGTTCTTATTCTTTGCATGCTAAATATGCAACGCATTTAAGGGAAAACCAAAGTCATGTAACAAGTGCACATGAAATTACACCCATTCAGCACACAGTAGACACTTTAAATTGGGTATATAGCAACTGCCACTGATTTAAGATCCTGTCAGGCTGTTAGGAATGGCAGAAATAGGCACTAAACAGGGAAATTTCTGATTTATTATTACTCTTTCCTGATGTCTGCCTCTGCTACTCTATCCATTTTTCAGACCTACTGAATGCTGAACAAATATAAATTTTATTTCTACATGTGCCCGCTTTTATGATCAGCTTAAGCCATCATTTACGTAACGGCTGAATTTGACTTGGAGGCTTTCAAGGGAATTTCCACCTATTCCATGAGGTAACTGGACAAAATTATCAGTGCTTTGAACTCCAGGATTCAATGACACCATTATTACTTATTCCAACTGGTTCCAACTACTTTTGCTACAAATTCCTAGTTTTTACACACAGCCTACTTGAAGGCCTATAATTTCTTTAAAAATATGGTGGCATTACAGAATTATGGTCACCTATTTATTCTGATATGCTTAGAGTCCTGTCTGAGAAGACATTCTGGAACAGATATTTATCACTACAGTGATGACAGTTTCATTAAGTCTTTAATACTTTAGGCTATATATAACCTTTTTTGGTAGAACTTCCATATAATTAGCCAACAGTCACAAAGTTATTAGTGTTTCCATGGCTGTCCCATCAAATTCTAGAGGCACAACAGGCACATTTTTCAGTTCAAATGAACATTACATGAGGATCTTTCATTGCTGAAACTCATAAGTCACTTTGTTCTCCTTTTTCTATATTACCTTTTGGGGTGGCTTTGGAATCTTTGAACTCACATTTCTGCCAGTATTAGAAACACAAGAATATTTTCCACTGCCAAAAAACTGCACTGTAATTTATTTTTGTTCACTGTTTAAGACTTTCATAATTTTTTCTTTGTAACTAAATAGGAAAACCCACCCTAACCAAAGCATCCTGAGTAAGAATTCAAGAATAAAAAATCAATGTGATTGGTTCCAAACAAATATCAGTAGAGGAAAAAAAAAAAAAACCAAAAAAAAAGCCCTGTTCCTGAATGTTTCACTCTGTCCTGAATCTGTGACATCAACCAAAACTCTACCAAAAACTGTGAGCAACCCACAGAATCACAGAAAATAATGTTTGCAGAGATCGGTTGCACAACACAGAAAAGTAAGAATCCATATACTAGTTAAACTTACTGCCACAGCACAGACACAGCCTACCAATTTTATTTGAAAACAAACAAAAAAAATTAAGGCTAATTTTACAAATTATAAATCTTAGGAATTCTCTACCTGGGAATATCAGGCATTTCAGCTGAAGACAAGAGAATGACAATGAGAAAAAGAAAAGAATCACAACAAGAATCTACAATATTTTGAAACACTTTCAGTGATATTTTCTAGCAAGACCAAAAATTGCCACTATGCTCAGAAGCCCTTGACTCTTGTCCTTCATTTCAGACACTCGCTGTCTAAGTGAGATTACACTGCAGTTTGGTGGAGGTAGTTGAGAAGACAGAGTCAAAGCACAGCAAGACATCTGAACAATGTGTGTCATATCCTTTTCATTTCAGGTGTTTACTTAATGGAAGTCCTGACAATTGGATTTATCCAGCTTACAGAAAGTATTTTAATTTCTATCAAGATGGCACAAAAGAAAGGTATGAGGGGAGAAACAGATTTTTCTTGTAAGTAACTGAACAGCTAGAAACTGAAGTTTCATGGGAAATCAATGCAATTTCAAGTCTTCAGTGAACTTCCACAGGAAGGCTGAGAAACTTCCTTTTCAAATTGTGTCTGCTATGTTCAATCTAGCTAGATTACTGCAAAATTGGCCTAAAGTTTGGATCACTGTAGTGGGTATTGGTTTTGTACAAAATGTCTACAGAGGACATTACTGTTAAAAGAAATCATCATTTTAGAGGCAGTCTAACATTTTAAAAAATCTCTTGAAATTATTCCTTTCCCATTCTCTGAATATGAGACATATGAATTCACCTACTTTTTCAAGCTTTTATCTTGAAGACATATTACCTCACATTGCATGACAGAATCACTTTACTCTATTGTTTTAGAAATCTTATGCAGTTCTTTGAAGAGAGCAAGTAAAAAAAAAAAAAAAGCCTTTGGGTCATGGAACATGTACTGCATGAGTGTAAGTGTGATAGATGTACAACATCTGCTATGTCTGCTCGTCTCACATCATCTGTGCGACCCAGTTCCTTCTCTCCCACCTCATTTTGAGACAAGAACACTGGATCTTACATCTCATCAGTGCTGAACGTGGCATCATCTAAACCAAGGAGAGAAATAAATTTCCTCGATATGGCAGAAGATATCACTTTGAATGTTCTTGTCTCAATGCAATAAATCCCCCCCAACAAGATGAATAAAGCAGAATTGCTTAATTTCTTTGATGAAGGCCAATGAAACTTCCTCCTTGTTGCTAGATTTCAGTAATACAAATAAACTAGCACTCCATCTGCATTTTTCAACTAATCACCCCAGCCTTTCCTCTCAAGTGGAGAAGAAGGGAAGAAATGGAAGAAGGGTACCTAGAGTGGATGAGTTTCATGAACTAAAGGAATATTTCTGAGGCTACCAAGTTACTATAATGGCATAAATTGCTTGAATTTTGTTCATAACTTTTACGAATTTAACAAAACAGGTCCACCCTACACTATCTACTGCCTCCTTCCCAGTGCACATGCTTTGGCCTTCATCACTAGAAATATGTTGGTAGTACTACCCACAAAAATAAAGCACTGTATTAATCTGGACACAAAGTCCTGCTGAAAAAAATACCAGCCAACTGAACTTATCCCACCTTCAAAATGTTTTCTGTCATAAATTTAGGATTTGAAAACACCCTTCATAACAGCAATCCTGCTGTGGAAAGCACTTTGGTTAGTGTTTGGAGATTGTAATCCATAAAGAAATTCTGACAGTTTATATTCTGATTTTGACATACTCTGAAAGATCTTTCATTTTAAAAGCATTTCTCAATATAATGTCTAAGGAAACATTAAAAAAAAAAAGTTAAACATTTCACAGCCTCTAATTTTTCCAAGAATTGGATTCAATTGAGCCTTAACAATTTTATAAGACACAATAGGGGAAAACTTTCTTCTGTTACTTCATGGGAAAGAAAAAACTTCAATACCTCCAGTACTTCTGTTTCTGCTATGGGTACAACTTCTACAATCCACTTTTTGTCATTTGAGAACAGCAAAAGGCTTTTTAAAAGGCAGTCCTTTTTTGTTTTTATTTTATTTTGCTCTGATAGCTAAAAAAAAATAAGAAAAAAGTTATTCTTGCCTGGCTCTGTAGATTATATAACAGTTTTATATAAAGTAGCTTTTAATATTTAGCAAGTCCCACATAATAGCTTTTAGTGCTTTTAAATGAGAGATTAGATATTGGTCTTTTTTTACTGTCATTCCAGCAGCATTGGTGATTCTTGTATATCTCTGAATTGTGTCAACAGAATTAAGAGGGAGAACCTGCTTTACACAGTGTGCTCTATTATGAAAAACAGAGACATTGAAATGCAGAGACATTGAAAAGCTTACTGCTTTATAAAAATGCTGCAAGAATTTCTGCAGCATATTTTCTGTCTTGTTGCTTTTCAAGGAGATGCTTATATTTTATCAAACAAAATGTTAAAGCCTTTGTATGTATTTGTGTATCCATTCAGTTTTGTCTGAGGTATTTATATACAGACTTATTAATAAATAAATGCGAAAATAGATTGAGTTAATTTCAATTGCTCTAATCTATATTATTTGCCAATGGTCTACGAGTTATTCTCAAGTATATTCATGATTGCATAGTTTAATAGAATTAGAACTGGATTATTTTCAGTGCAGACCTGTGCATAGAACAAATCAAAATACAGAAAAAAATCCATGGAAAAATCATATTCTCTTGTGACAAAAAGTAGATGAGCATAGTAGATATCACTCTTTGATATGTTTGTCCCAAGATCTCTCCTGGTTTTTATGGTATTGGGCCTTCAGACTGCTGAAATGTGGCAAAGCTATCTCTTAAGTACCTGAAACTGCTGACAGCTGTAACTAAACATTTCCTTCCTTTTATTTCACATCCTTTATACATCGAGTCCTCAGGCTTTCTCAGCTTCTGTATGATTAATGAAATATTCAAAACTGTGACAGGCTACAGAAAACTCCACAGAACCACTTATGAGCCTATGCCACAGAACCACCTGTGTTCTCATCTTCATTTCCTAGCCACACTTAACACAGGGAAGATTTTACCAGGGAGATTTCTTGGGAAGGTCTCCTTACTGGCACAACTAGAGGCAGGTAGGGTTTCATGGTTCTGAACAAACCAGCACTGAAGAGGATTCCTGAGACATGGCTTTGATTCTCCCTGATGAGCCTCTGAGTCACTTCGCAGGGCCCTCCTGAGGGGCAGCCAGCATGATGGCACTCCCTGTTAACTCATCCTTGAGGAGGCAGTGACAGTGCTGCTCACTTTTCACAGAATCACTCGGTTGGAAGAGACCTTCAAGATCATTGAGTCTAACCTATGTCCTAACACCTCAACTAAATCATGGCAGTGAGTGCCACATCCAGTCTTTGTTTAAACACTTCCCGGTATGGTGACTCCACCACCTCCCCAGGCAGATCATTCCAGAACTTTATCACAATTCCGTAAAAAACTTTTCCCTACCATCCAACCTATATTTCCCTTGGTGCAGCTTGAGACTGTGTCCTCTGGTTCTGTCAGCTGCTGTTTGGAGAAAGAAACTGACCCCCACTTGACTACAGCCACCTTTCAGGGAGTTGTAGAGAGTGATAAGGTCACCTCTGAGTCCTTTCTCTGGGCTAAACAACCCCGGCTCCCTCAGCTGTTCCTCACAGGGCTTGTGTTCCAAGCCTTTCCCCAGCCTTGTTGCCCTCCTTTTTCTCCAAAAGACCCAGTGGTGAAACCCAGTTTCCTCTACACCATGCATGTTCAACTCTCTCTTCCCACCAGTGTCCCGATTATTAACTTACAGGGGTTTTGTTTGATTATTTGGGGTTTTTACCTTGTTTTTAACAACAGTAATTAGAGAAAAAGATCTTAATCCTCTCCCCCCCAGGTAAAATACATAGAAAACCACATATCTGTGGTTTCTTGTATATATATATAAAAGAATATTTTTTATTTTNTTATATAAGAAAACCATATATCTGTCACTCCCCTTGGATCTGCCAAGGTATTAGTTTCAAGTCATGCAGAGCTCTTTTATTAGACTCCACTTCATCAACTATGAGCAATGCTGCCTGCATTGATCCTGTTTCCTACACAAAAATCACAAAGCTAAGATCAAGATCTGAGTCACAGAAATTAATACCAACATGCACTCACAAGGTGTTCAGAGACCCTGAACAATAAGAAGTCTGGGAAACACGTGCCTCAATGCTGTGCCATAAAGCTGAACTGATTAATTTCTCCCTTGCCTTACTGCCTGTGTTTCTCAAAGCCTTTTTTTGATGATCCAGGGTTTGTAGTAAAGAGAAGACCTCAATGATAACTCTCACATCAAATTTTCACCTTTTCTGCAAAAAGGCACTCTCTGGATGGAGCAAACTGATCCTGAGCCATCCACAGATGGCTTCAGCTGCCAGACATGTTGTTCCAGTAGGGCATCCCATAATCCTCACCTCCTAAAAACAGCACCTATTAGCAGCTATCATTTCAGATAGCCATAATGATTTAAAAAACAAGTGGTTTCCCTCTGTTACAAGCTGTTTGTACTGGTTCCAGGAACAGGCTTTCTCACTTTCTGAGACTGTTCAAAAGCCGTACTACTTTTAAGTTTATATGATAGTCACTGAATCATTCTGAGAGTAGCAGTCTTCCGGAATTCTTTATTAACTGCACTCCTCCTGGAGCTGGACATATGCCCATTCCTTTGTAAGGAAATCGAGTTGTTTCTGTCACAGCAGGCAATTCTCAGCCAGCTTTAGATGCTCTTCCCCACCCTCACTATATGCTAGACGATTTAACATGTTTCTCTCACAGTGACTGTACACAAGGATAATAAATGACTAGCCATTCCAAATCCTGCCGTGCCTCTGGCATTTTCCTCTTGATGATCTCAAGAGCACTATTAGCACCAAATATACACCTGTGGCTAAAAGATAAAATAGCAAAGTACCTTCTTCTCTTGGAAGAATGCCTTGCAGCACAAGACTCATTAATCTCCCAACTATTTTGTTTGCGTGCTCCCAACCACGCATTTAAGAGCTACTCTACACTTCATCCGATGTACAAAGCAGCACTCAGTGTAAACTGGTTCTCTGCACAACTGCCCCCCTCCCTTTCTAAATCTTCTGGAGCTGGAAGAGCTGCATCATGAAACTTTCATTTAATCTTAATTGAGCTTCACCCAAGGTATGACAGAAGCACTATTTTCCTGAGATCACCCAGACCAACTTTTTCCAAGTTCTGTTTGAGAGAAGTGCCAAGTTTTAAATTTCTTGGTATAGGCAGGAAGTCCCAGAGCATCCCTGACCCCCCTCAGCACTGACAAAGTACCAGGTATCAACTTTGCTATTTTCTTGTTACAGGGAATGCTTTTGCAGCTCCTGCATGCTGGGCAACATCTGCTGAAGCTGCTACTGACTCTCTCACGTGCCACAATGATCTGCTTCCTATGGAAAAGTTAATGCCAAACAGAGTAGAAGAGGGACAGATCAAAAGGGTGAAAATGGGCAAAATTTGTGCAATGGGCTCAAGCTGAACACAAATGAAGATGAAAGAACAGGCGAGCAGATGAGCACCTCTGTTATTGGTCTCACCAATGCTGTTTATGTCTCTGCCAGCTTGCTCAGCTAATCTTCCCTCCATTCTGCAGGTTGACACCAAACACAAATAGCAGCAGCTGCAAAGCAGGCATAAAAATTCTGGAATTCAAATCTCTAGATGACGATTTAGTTCAACGGCACAGCCTTGGTTCTTCCTCTTGTCTATGTGTTGTGGTAAGGCCAGCAAGAAACCATTCCAAGCAGACAAGCTTGGAGGGCAGAGTTAAATAAAATTTAAGAAACTGAGCTAATTAGAAAAAAGAAGTGTAAAGGTGAAAGGCAGCAATTTCTGACAGAGAGTAGAATCAATCAGAAAAAAATTGCTACTATTTGGAAAGCAGTTGAGAAAAACTAAGGTAATTCAGTTGAGTGAGGACTCTTCTGTTTCACCCTGCTGTTTAGGGCTGAAAATTTCTTCACAGAACTTGCCAGTGTTCTTCATAGTTTGCTTTCACAATTCCAATATGCTTTTATAGTTTTAGGCTAAAAAATAGTGCCAGAACTGTGACCATACAGCTAGTTTACCTCTCAGTGACCCAGGGGAAGGGTGAAGGCTAGGACAGGGAGATAAATGCAAATATAGTAAAATAAACTCTAGTTTATAGAACTGCATCTCCGACATGGCATCCTGCATACAAGCTGTACCTATCCTTAACTCAAAATGCTTTTCTCCCAATTAATTAAATTGCAATGAACATGTAAATTTTCTTCTCTTTTGTCTATGTCAAGCAGATTAAACCTCTCTTTTGCTGTATATTTATCCTTCAGCTGGCTGTAGTCAACTTGTTTCTGCTCAGTTTGGATCAGCTCAGGATGGCAACCTTGCCATACATAACAATTCCACCAGCCTCAGTGCAGCTGCCAGCATGGCACTGTCTCCCATGGCTCTGCTCTGCCCTGGTCATACAGCGTTTCCTCCCCTTGACTGAGCAGCTCCAGCACCACTATTCATTCTTGAAAGAATCATATTCCAGATCTTTATTCCCTGTTCCAGGAGTCTATCTTTATTCTTTCATTCCAACATTTCTCCTCATGAGACCAACTACACATAGGGTTTTTACCCTAGCCAGTTCAGTTACATTATATTCTGATTAATATTTAGTCCCTTTAGCCAATTTGAAGGCTAATCCTTTGGGCACCACTCTATAAAGAAGCCATGCTACAGATAGAGGTGGAATGATGAAAATGGAAACTTGCAGATTTGGACCAAGAGTGAAGTCACATGCAATTAAAGAGCTTCTTTGGTTAAAAAACATCACCACACACACAAACCTTCTACTCTCAGCTCCTGTATCAAATAAAAATTAGGCACCATTATGCTCATTAGCATGCAAAACTTAATTCAACTCCACTTACTAGCAGAATTAATATGGACTGTAACAACTAATTAACAGAGGTCTTTCAAACTACAGTCATTTTTCCCAATTTCATTCACTTTCATATGGCTAAGAACTGCAAAATATGCTACTGTAAAGTACGTGTTGAATTTGGGTCTCCCCATGTACATTTTCCTCAGCACACCTGATGACCTTGATGCTGATTATTGTTGCATTCCTCTGCCAAAGACAAGGATTTAAAAACACTGTATGTATTTGTGATTATTAATTCCATGTCTTCTACATTCTTATCAAGCCTACTTAATGATTTATTCTCCCTTGATTAACTTGAAAACTATTATTAGCTAGCTATATTAGCTACCTATCTTATTACATGTTAGGAAGGTTTTGCACTGAAGAAACAGGGGCTCAGTTGTCCTTGATGCACTCCTGTTTATCATTCTCAGATTTGTAATAATTCCTGCCAGACCAGCCTTCCTTTGTTCTGTGAACTTTTAGCTTTTTAGTACAAAGCGCTCTCATCAATTGCATTTCATTTGGGGATAAAATATTCATCAAACTATCAAACAATTACTATTTCATAACTATTTACATTATCCTCACACTTAAATGCTAAAATTTTGGGTTCTTTTTTTTTTGTCCATCCCCCTTGACATACACATCTGCCTTTCCAATCCCTGTGTTTTCAGCTCTATGAACATCCTGTACCAAACAGGTCAAACATTCCCATCAGAGTAAGCTCCTGAACAGCTAAACACAAAACCTTCTCGATGATCCACTTCTTCTTTCATACAAATATAACCTTATATCCTTGTTTTGCAAACCAATTCCTTTTGGACATATGTCTGACTTACATTTCAGCCTACAAAAACTCCAGGTTCCACCTGCACCCTTTCATATTGAATCCTACCGAAGTGGAAAATACTTGTTACCACTGCATTGTCCTTATGGGGGGAAAAACCCAAACAAAACACTCTTCTGCTTAAACTCAAGTAACTAGTTAATTTTTTTTTTAAACAAACCAAAAGGCCTACACATAAACACATCAAAACCAACATTTCTGTGGAGTGCTTTCTGTCTCTCTGGAAGTGTCTAGCTAGTTAGCTGACTGTCTTACTTGTAGTAAAAATTTAATAAGGAACTAATCCCACTCTAAAACTCAGAGCTCTCTCAGCTCTATCAGTGATGCTTCTTCACAATGGTACTTCAGAATCACCACTTTTGCAGTCACAGAAATTCATCCCATGATTTATTCTTCACAGCTCCTAGTCATACATTTCTTGATTAATCTAAAAGAGACCTTAGCCCATGCAAGTGGCCCCCCTTTAAGGCTCTAGTAAAAATCATGCTTAGCCTTTCTGTAGATAATTTGACTAGATTCAAATGTCCTTTCAAAGAAACCAAACAGACCCTCATTCATTCATGAACTGAAATTCAGCATGTACTTTTTAGCAGGCAGGCACAGACAAAACAGATGGAGATTAAAAAAAAAAACAAACCAAATCCAATAAAAAAAACCCAAAAAGTCCAAAAAACCCCCATTGATTTTCTATTTCTCCAGGACCCAGTTCTGCCAGATCTTTTGTGGATTTCCTCACAGTTGTTTTGCTGAGATACTATTGTCCACAACCATTGACAGTAGTCAAAATAATCCTCATCCATAACAGGCTTAATGTCTGAGCCAAAACCTGACTCCTCGAAGTGGTAGTTAATATCACTGAGCATCAGAATAATTCAGGATGTAACTTGCTGGGGCTGTACTTCCGATGAGCACAGGTGATTATTTCTCTATGTGTGCTCACACAGACCCATGCTCACAAACACAGTGCTAGACACAGAAATCCTTCTTTCCCTTTCCAGCACACAACACTTTTCTCATTCGTCTCTCTGCCTCAATTCTTAAAATTTCATCTTGGCCAAGATGGGAGACACAGGGTCCATCTCAAATGGGCACAAAGCAACATGCCCTTACTTGGCTCTCTCTATATATAATTTTTAAGCTGGCAATCATGTGAATTGGTAGCACACTGACACAGAGGTACTGCCCATAAACAGCATCTGCTCTTAGATATTTGAATGTGGGCATCTCACTCAGCAACGGAGCTCACTGTGCTCTTGCAAGCACAATGAAAAAGGTGGCACTTTATGTTTCTTGAAAGAGGGGTGAACGTGTGCATGGGAGAACAGCACACAAATACACATTGGATTTCCAAGTCTTTTTGGATGCACAGGAAAATAGAAACAACTAAAACCCCATGTTTTAATTTTCTTTGAATCCTAGAAGACTTACTGTGCTCCATTTGCTGTTCTTCTTTGCAATAGTGATGCATAAAAACCTCTATTCCTTTGCTATCAAAAGTTGTCAAATTATCATTAGAATACCCTACAGTATGTAGCTGTCACTGTCCTTATAGAATAAAATGAGTGCCCAACACCTAAAATTCATACATCCAGAACAATTTTCAAAAGGTTTTCTTAGGTTCAAGGGATAACTCAAAAGAACCCATAGGATCAGTAAAGTGAAACTTAAAAGGAAAAACTAAGGGTACTTTTTCTA
>VXBC01011642.1:0-80041 GCA_013399945.1 Ploceus nigricollis
TTTTTTTTTTTTTCCAAAAAATTGTAAACCCCAGCTGGCATTCCTACCACAAGCTTCTAACATTCCTTAAAACACACAACACCAAAACTGTCCTTCCAGGAATTCTTACCAATCTTACAGAAGTGTCTGGCACATGAAGGACCTCCAAAATTACCTACAAAGGTACTTTTACCAGAGCTCAATGCAGCCAGATAAAAATTCTCAGTTTTCTTCAGAACCTGTTGGTGGATATGGGAGGAGAGAATTTTATCAATGTTTGGATAAGGAATAATAAGAAGTTTGCAACAGTTTGGATCATGTCTTCATAAGATGAAGATCAGTAGAAGTAGGTCTGTCTGTTGCAAGAGTGTTTGTATCTGGGGCTTAGGTTAGACCAAAAATTGCTTAGGGGCAGTTCAGCCACTCCTGCCTAAAGTGCCTTTATACCATGAAAGCTTTTGTCCTGATGTTTCCACTGTCAGTGTTGTCCTGCTTGGATAATTCCTCCTCCCCCACATTTTGTTTTCTAGAAAACAGGCTAACAACTTCTGGGAGAAGATTAAAAAGGGTTGTTTTGTTTTGATTTGTTTTTTAATTCCTTAATTGGATGTATTTTTCAAATTCCCAGCTTGAAAACTAAGGTTAATTAGGAAGCTTCTGCTACATTAAGAACTGAAATACAAGGACTCGGGTCATAGAAATGAGTGCTCTCCGTGTTACCAGCTGTGGAACTGCTGTTGCCTGTATATTTTGACTATGGATTTTTGTAAAGCAGATACACAGGGAACATCATTGGCAAGCAGCAAAGACCAGTTATAAAATCAGACCCAAAGGATGCTTTCAGTAACGCCTTGGGAATGGTTGCAGTGACTTCAGAGCACTTGGAGAAAAACTGTTTTTCAGTACAGATACTTTTCTTCCCTTCTGTGTAGGTGATACACATTTTTAACTGCTGTGACTGTCAGAAGATGAAGGTCTGCTTGTTCTGTGTAAGCAAATGTATCATTCAGAACTGGTGGGTAGTTTAAAGGTGCAGTTGCTTGGCCTGTCCCAGGTGAGACAGAGACAAAGAACAGGATAACATGGTTAGGAGGGGTGTTTGTGTGCAGCAGTTCATGGTGTTAGAATGGATCAGTGTGGATTTCTTGTGCAAGTTTTAGTAACACACTGCTCTCAAACAAAGGATTTATGGCAGACTTGCAGACTTTGACTTGCTTTATAAAAGTGGCAGGGGTGGGGAGGGAACTGCTTATCACATCAGTCAGGTGTAATTTGAGTCAGTCTTAAAGAGAATTGTTCAGATTTCAGAACTACTGTAGGTTTGTTGCCTTTCCTGGCATATGCCTAACTATTCTCCAGAATCAGAAATTAATATCTAATAAAAACACATGATCAGAAATAATACCTAATACTTCTTTCATTCCTTCTGAAAATCAAGAAAATTGAATTGTCTTCTGTAGTAGTTTGAAATTATAAGCTCATGTGCCTTCTAAGCTTGCAGATGCCATGTAATACAGCCTAGTTCAAGGTCTTGAATTGATCTTCACATGAGTTGTTTAATACATAATCTAAAATACCCTAACCTTCATTTAAACCCAAAGCTGATAATGCTTGCTAAGCAAGTGCATAGTCTCATGGGGCAGGAAGAGCTTTTTGAGAAGAGTCGAGTCCCATAACTCCTAGCAGTATGTTTATGTGAGCTGTATAAAGTAATATTTATCAGAATTCCCACTTGTGAGTGCCCGCTAGCCTTCAAAAAGTGCGAAGCTTGCAGCTATGCTGAAGTTTGTTTGTGAAGTATACTGAGGCCTTCTGTCTCTTCCTGATGGTTGAGATGTGTTTAGCTGACCTTGTACTGATCCATTTTGTCAAGAAAATGAGCAGCACAAGTGTTTGTACCGAGCCTGGTGGTGTTGCTCCCTTTGTAAATGTGTTGGTTAACCTTGAGAGTGACAAACAGGAAGGCAAAGTCAGCAGCTTGCCTGGACTCATTTTACCTCTTTGTAAAGTTAGAAAAGAATGTGAAGGAAAAGATGAGAGAATGTTTAAGTGCAGAAAACCTAAAACCAAACCCTGGCTATTTTGGTTTGGCAGTTAGTTTGAACTTTTAGGATTAAACCCAATTCCCTATATAAATAATAATAAAAAAAGCTACCAGGAATTGCTGGGGGGCTACAGGTGTATGAAATGCAGATCAGGATGTTGGAACTTGCAGATGCAACTAGCAGGCTGATCAAGAGTCAGCATTCCAAAGACTGAATGTCACTGGTAATGCATTTCTGAACACTTTGTATTCTTCATTGCTATTTTGTAGATGTTCTTCAGTTTTGGAACAGTACTGCTGTTCAGTGGCTACTCTGGTCTGTTGGATTTTACCTAATGGTAGAGCTGCTCTTCTGATCTCTTCAGGCTGCTGAAATTGAAACAGCAATTTCAGAGTGCAGGTGCTATAGGCCAGTTGCCTTCATTGATGCAGAATTCAACACTGGAGAAAATAATAAATGTTCTTCCAAAGCCCCTTATTGCATATAGAAATCTCAGGTGGTAGTAAATGTCTCAAAGCATAGTCACTGCTCTTAACATAGTGGTAGATGAAACAGTCAACTTCAAAACCAGTTTGGTGATCCTTTTTTTTATCATAGTCCTGATGGGAGGAGATGGGAAAGTTTATGGTAAAAATAGGTATTTTTTGTGCTAAGCATATTGAAAATCTCGTATAGCAGTTAGAACATGCCAAATTTTTTATTGGAAGTGTCACATCTGACTTAGAGTGAGGATTACAGGGAGCAAAGATACTGTTACTGCTACTCCCTTCTGTTTGGAAGGCGTTAATGGAACTCACGAAGTAATGCAGAAGACCTGCAAAGAGCTATCAAGCTTTTGTATAGGCACTTTCTCAACTTAGCTACTCATTAGAATTTTTTAATCAATGGTGAACTGAGAGCGAGACTTAAGTTTTTCTTTCCCCTTGCCACTACTACTCTCAAACTCCTAACAGCATGTTGGAAGAATCCGTGGGTAAGGGCCTGGGAAAAGTCTCTGTATTTTCAGCACATCTTCCATGCCCATTGTCAAGAGCAGACTCTGAGTTGGCCAGTCTCTTCCAGGCTGTGGAGAAGGACCGGTTTAGAGTTTCCAGCTGCACAGCAGGATGCTTATTGTATGTTGTGTAATGTCTTATATCAGCTTAATGCTGTTTATCTGCTGCAGATGCAGATCTATTGCCCATTTTAAAAGATCCAGGGAAGGGTTGCTGTCGAAAGTTGTGGGAGTGCAGTCAGGACAAACAGCACTGGCATTTGTACAGCCAAGCAACAAGGTTGCTCAAGAGCTGCTGGAGTATCTTGCAGCTGGCTCAGAGTCAGTAAAATATAGGTTTGTCCCACCTGTCCAGTGAGACTTTTAAAACTTCAGGCCTGCCCTCTGTTTAATTATGATTTTCAAAAAGGTGCTCCTGAAGGAAACTCTTAAACTGGGAAATCTGTCTTTACACAAATCCAGCGTCAGGTGGACTTTGTTCTCCTGACACAGCGCTGCGGACCTGTCCTTTCAGGGATTAGTGTACTGCCTTTACTTCATTGTGCAGGAATGTTTGGATGGGCACAGCTCTAACACCTAACAACACAGTGAAAGCTGATTGCTGCAAGAGATGGTTTTACTCCCTGCACAAGCTACCACTACAAATGTCTCTGCTTGGCTGGCTCCCAGCATAGGCTGTCACCAGCTCTGTGTCTGTGCTGGAAACAAGTGTGGGACTGTGGGGGGAAGGGAAGCAAGTGAAATGAAAGTGACCTGTTGTGGAGCTGTAGCCTCGAATTTCTAGGTTAGTGAAGAGACAGGTACAGATTTATGGTACAAATACTTCCAAACTGCTTGGTGATATGGAATGGAGGTTCATAGTGAAAATTTATATAGGGCATTTGATCATATTTCAGCCTCCTTGCCCCCAGTTATCTTGGTTTTCTGTGCAAACAGTAAAAGTGAGTTTGGGGACTCAATGTGTGTTCAACTGAACAGCCTTTTTTTTTTAATAAGGTTGGTTCAATTTTTAGTTTTAACTTCAAGGAAGAGTTTTTTGTAGGAAGAATCCTTTATTCTTATGGCACAGGGAGGGAATAAAGGAGGAGGTGCAGTTATAACTCTTTAGGTAGTCTGTGTGCAACTTGCCTTACATGGTCATTTCAGCTTTCCCCATGAAAATTCATGTTGTAGCCCTGTATCAGACAGTTTTTCTAGTATCTTCTAAGTAGTTTATCTTTGAGGGAAATGAGGAAGTGTGACATTTAGGCATTGCCTTTGTGGCATTTCCAGACTCTGGAATTTAATGTCTGGACTTCATCTTATGCAAAGATAGAGGAGTGAAAAATAGCTCTGTCATGGTCAATCTTCAATTCTTGTTCTCTTGCAGCTCTAAGAGAATATCTTACACATAACCCGACAGAAGAAGTCTGGGTGATACATTGTGTTCTTTTGCATGTCTGTCCATGGGGGTTTGCTAATTAGCATTTGAGTATACTCACTGTAGTAATGAAATGGCAAGATGTGCCAAGTCTTAGTTTGCAATTCCAGTGTTCCAATGTGAAATCCTGTCTTACTAGCTCTGATTAGTGTTTAATAAGTTCTAACCTTGCTGTTTTTTAGGATCTCTAAAAGGGTGCAAGAAAGACTTCTGGGAGCATAACAAGGAACATGGCAACTCAAGGTACATAATGCATAACAATTTCTGTTACTAGACTCTAGAAGACTCCTTATCCCTCTCTTTTTAACTTTTCGAAGTAATTTAGGTTGAATAACATCTGCTCTATTACAGTAATTAATACCTTACACTGGAAATCAAACCTTCAGACAAGTTTGTTGTAAGTTTGTTGTAAGGTCAGGACAGCCACAATAGCAATGTTTGTTCTGCCTCTTCCTCAGGTTTACATGTCTGCATTGGTTCAACATAAAGCCTCAGTTTAAAGTTGCTGCTCACTTGCAGTGCTGGGGTGAGGAAGTTGTTTATAACAGTTTATTTTAATTTAAAATCTCTGTCATCTCTTATAGGATTAATATATGCTGGAGTAATTGAACTAAACTTAATTAATGATTTCTTACAGCTGACTTGATGGAGCTGGATATGGCAATGGAGCCAGACAGAAAAGCAGCAGTCAGTCATTGGCAGCAACAATCATATCTGGACTCTGGTATCCATTCTGGTGCCACAACAACTGCTCCCTCCTTGAGTGGCAAGGGAAATCCTGAAGAAGAAGATGTGGACACAACACAAGTGCTGTACGAGTGGGAACAGGGATTTTCTCAGTCCTTCACCCAGGAGCAAGTTGCAGGTAAGGCCTTTTCTGTTACACCAGTTTGCTTGGACAAGCAGTTTAATAGCAGAGAAACCTAACTACTCAATTACTGCCAATCTGGATGATGAGCTTTTTATCCCTAGTTTGAGACTATCATGACCTTCCTTCTTTTCAGATATTGATGGCCAATATGCAATGACTAGAGCTCAGAGGGTGCGTGCAGCTATGTTCCCTGAAACCCTGGATGAAGGAATGCAGATCCCATCCACGCAGTTTGATGCAGCTCATCCAACTAATGTGCAGCGCCTGGCTGAGCCATCCCAGATGTTAAAACACGCTGTTGTTAATTTGATAAACTACCAAGATGATGCTGAACTTGCAACTCGTGCAATCCCAGAACTGACCAAACTGTTGAATGATGAGGACCAGGTGAGTATTTTCTTTGCCTGGGTAAAGCTTGCTTTTGGGGCACTTTTCAATGACCTTAAAACTAAAAGCTTTATTCAAACACTTGTGTTAGGTGGTGGTGAACAAGGCTGCAGTTATGGTTCATCAGCTGTCCAAAAAGGAAGCGTCTCGCCACGCCATTATGAGATCTCCTCAGATGGTGTCTGCCATCGTACGTACCATGCAAAACACAAACGACGTGGAGACAGCCCGGTGTACTGCAGGGACACTACACAACCTCTCACATCACCGTGAAGGCTTGTTGGCAATCTTCAAATCAGGAGGCATCCCTGCTTTGGTTAAAATGCTGGGGTATGTGCACTACTGAGGCAATATTTGTGTTTTGCAGTTGGGTCTGCTAGGAGCAGGTACTCATGAGGATTTTCCCTTCTTTAGGTCCCCAGTGGACTCTGTGCTGTTCTATGCCATTACAACTCTTCACAATCTCCTGTTACATCAGGAAGGAGCCAAGATGGCTGTCCGTCTTGCTGGTGGGCTGCAGAAAATGGTCGCCTTGCTCAACAAGACAAACGTCAAATTCTTGGCCATCACAACAGACTGCCTTCAGATTTTAGCATATGGCAATCAAGAAAGTAAGGTACGTCCTCTGGTGCTGAAGTAATTAAAATGAGCAAGCTTGTGATGGATGGCCTGACAGTTCTTGTGTACTGACCTCCTGACCTCCTGACTCTGAATCTTCACCCACATGCCACTGGCTTTTGCCAGTCATTCCTGACCTTGCAAGAGGAGAGGGATACAGGAAGTATCTTGCAGAAATGCTGCTGTGCTTATAGTGAGACTATAAAACTCACAGTCCACATAAGCAGATGGGAATGTTTTTTGTTTTTTTAGGGAACTCTCCTCATGAGGAGTGTAAGCCAGCAACGTTTACTACCTGCTGACATGTGTAGGAAGTGACAGACAAATATTATTTTTGCTGTCTTTCAGCTGATTATTCTGGCAAGTGGCGGACCCCAGGCTTTAGTAAACATAATGAGGACCTATACTTACGAGAAACTGTTGTGGACCACAAGTAGGGTGCTGAAAGTGTTGTCAGTCTGCTCCAGCAACAAACCTGCTATTGTTGAGGCTGGTAAGTACATTGTACTTATTCTAACTTAAAAATCTACATCGTGCTTTGGGATCAGTTCATTCCACCAAGAACAGAAACTGCCAGCATCTAAAAATGAACTTGGGTTGGTCCTTAAGGCCATAACCAGGTTTGGAGGCCTTTAGTATACAGAAGTATAAAAGGGTGGCTGTTTTTAGTAACTCCACTGTGTTGTTAACTGGGTGGTGTTATTGGCTGAGTGTTGTCAGGATGCATCCCTGAGATTATGCACACATTTAAAAGGCCCAATGTCACACAGGGAATTTCAGGGGGTTGTTATTTTCCTATGTGAAGAAGGGCTAGGGCCCTGGCCGTATTGTGGTATAGACAAGAAGGATCCAAAAGCTTGTGAGATTTTGCACTTAGATGTCAAGGAAGAGAAGGACCTGACTGCTCACAAGGTGAGCAGTATGGTGTCAAATCTGAGTAATGGCGTCAAATCTGTACCATCTTCCAGGTGGGATGCAAGCTTTGGGGCTCCACCTCACAGATCCAAGCCAGCGTCTTGTCCAGAACTGTCTCTGGACTCTGAGAAATCTGTCAGATGCTGCAACAAAGCAGGTAAAGGGCTTGTCTGAGGGATCAAGAGCAAAAGTCAACGTAGTGAAAAAGAAGACTTAACTTTTTTTTCCCTCTTTTTCTGCAGGAGGGCATGGAAGGCCTTCTAGGAACTCTAGTTCAGCTTTTAGGATCAGATGATATTAATGTTGTGACTTGTGCCGCTGGCATCCTTTCTAACCTTACCTGCAACAACTACAAGAACAAGATGATGGTGTGCCAGGTTGGTGGCATCGAGGCTCTGGTGCGCACAGTCCTGCGGGCTGGAGACAGGGAAGACATCACGGAACCTGCGATTTGTGCGCTCCGTCACCTCACCAGCAGACACCAAGAAGCAGAGATGGCTCAAAATGCAGTTCGTCTCCATTACGGACTCCCAGTGGTGGTAAAGCTGTTGCACCCACCCTCACACTGGCCTTTGATCAAGGTAAATAATGGTTAAAAGCCAGCAGAGCTGAAACTGAAAACCGTTGCTCTTTAAAATGTAACTTTAAAAGTGAAAAATTCTTTGTTTCCACGGTGTTGGGGATACAATTTGTCTGCTGGAGAAGTTGCTCCAGTTGAGCCAACTTAGTGTTTTCTCTTAAGAGATTTAAACATTTAAGATGAACTGGTTAAAAAAAGAAGTCACTAACAGCAAGCACACCTCTCCTGCTCTTCTATTCCCCACCTGTTCCTTACCTGCAGGCTACTGTTGGCTTGATCCGCAACCTGGCTCTGTGTCCTGCAAACCATGCCCCGCTGCGTGAACAAGGTGCTATTCCAAGGCTAGTGCAGTTGCTGGTTAGAGCACACCAGGATACCCAGCGACGCACTTCCATGGGCGGGACACAACAGCAGTTTGTGGTGAGTGCCCTCCCTGACACTGCATCTCTCAAAGTTCTCTCCAACTCCTCGTTTGTCAGTGCACCTCAGCCCTGTAGTGCTTAGGCTAAAGAACTGTTGTCTTATTTGCTCTAGTTCACATTATTATCTGTGTGCTGATAGCTCTGTCTTGGCAGACCTGAGATTTTTCTTAAATCAGGATGCCAAAACAAACCTTGGTTCTTATTTTAATAACGTCTTGAGCATTTAATTCTGAGTGTTAGAGCTCACAGAAATTCTGGTACTGCCTGCTCTGGCAAGGCAAGTAATTGTCCGCCAAGAAACTAGAAGTCCCTCCTCCTCAGAAGAAGAATGGGTTTAGGAATGCTGTCACAACTTATTGCATATTTGCAAGGGTGCTTAGACCTGTAAAAGTACTGAGAAGTTGTGCAGGCTCCGTACTTGTTATCTCTTTGGGTTTCAGGTCAGTGTGACAAGATCAGTCTCAACTGGATGATTTTTATCCTGTTAAACACATTAACAAAGGGGGGGTTTGCTTAGCACAGCAAACGGAAGCAGCATTTACTAGTACAGGAGTGTACTTAATTCATGCAGAGGCAGGAAGGGACCTCTTTGCTACTGGTAACTGCTGTTTCCAGCTTAGTAACTGCCAGGCTAATCCAGGTTGTAGAAAAAGAGATGGTGTTATCAGAGGGGATGTTCATAATAAAAGCCACTGAGGCATTCCACTGGGATGCTTTGCTGCTGAATTTGGGTGGGTACACTGTGCTGACTCATGGCAGGGATGTTAAGTTTGAAGGCCAGCACTTAGGGGAAGGGGGTGAGTGTAGGGGACGAGTTTGGATGATTAGTTGGAACTGCTGCTTGGCTTTTTGACAGTCACTTAAGAAGAGATTATACAATATCTCAAATTCAAAAATGCCTTTTCTCTCCCTAACCAGGAGGGTGTGCGTATGGAAGAAATTGTCGAGGGCTGCACTGGAGCCCTGCACATTCTTGCACGTGATGTTCATAATCGAATCGTAATCAGGGGTCTAAATACCATTCCACTATTTGTGCAGGTAAGTGAGAGCTCAAGACAGCACTATAATACATATTAGGAAAAGAAATAAACAGCTCTTGCACTTCCTGGATAGAGCTGCTAAGTCAGAGTGTACTGAAGAGCTCATTTCAAGTGGAAGAGCTAAAAGAGCCCTCGTGTTTTGGTTGCAGTTATTGTACTCTCCCATCGAGAATATCCAGAGAGTAGCTGCTGGTGTACTTTGTGAACTGGCTCAAGACAAGGAGGCAGCTGAAGCAATCGAAGCTGAAGGTGCAACTGCTCCTTTAACAGAACTGCTTCATTCTAGGAATGAGGGTGTTGGTAAGTGAACTTAAGGCTGATTTCATACTTGTGTTAGAAGAGTTGATAGAAGTCTTGACCTCTGTTAAAATCACTCTTCCTTTTGGCAGCAACCTACGCAGCTGCAGTGCTGTTCAGAATGTCTGAGGACAAACCACAGGACTATAAGAAACGACTTTCGGTTGAGTTGACAAGCTCCCTGTTCCGGACCGAGCCAATGGCTTGGAACGAGGTGAGTTCTGTGTTAACAGTTCCCCAGGGAGAGCTCACTTCTGTGTTCTCCCTCCTTCCACCAGTGAAGTGTAGATGCCATCAGTGATACAGGCCCAGCTTTACACAGCTGCGTGGTGGCTGTACCTTCTTTACTCTCTCTCTGTGTTCACGTGCAATGAACCTGTGGTAAACCGTCTTCAAGCTGCTTTTTCTCTGGCAGACAGGAAGAGTCTGTTCTCTGCTGCTGCTGCTGAAGTGTGTAATGCTCATTATGCTTGCTAGTGTGCAAAGCTGTATACAAGAACTTTGTACTTTTCTGGGTTGCTTGTCAAAACCTAATGAACTGTGGATGCAAAAATAGAAACATGAGTGATATGAGGGAAGCATAAATATAAAACATATCCTGTGAGGCTTCTATCAAGCCAACAATGCAGGATTAGTAATCTTGGGCCGGGAATGCAGCTCCCTCAAGTCCTCAACTCAAGTCCTGAGAACTGAGATTCCAGACTTGAATACGTTTGCAGGCTCATTATCACATACGGCTTTTTTTCATTTTTAATGGACTACACAGTAAATTGAGACTGAAGTCAATCTGTGTGCATGGGATACAGGGAAGGCTTCACTCATTCTTTGTCTTCCCACAAATTCTTAAGATTCAGGAGCGTAACTTGTCTTGTCTTGTATGTATCTACTACAAGGGGCAGTAGTCTTTAATTTGTACTATTTCAGTGCTTACTTTTCTGTTTTCCTAAAATCTCTATCTACCACAAGAATGCATAGGGGGGAGAGCTAAAATGGAATATCTCTTTGAGACTGGAGTTAGGCAATTGCTCTGCAGGGAAGCAATTACTTCTATACTTGAACAAATGGGAGAGGTTCCTTCAGAACTCTTAAAAGCTCTGTTGCTGGCTTGGGAATATTGGACTTGCAGGATCTGGACAGGTGTACCTACCTGAGGAGTGTTCCTAGACCTACCCCATCTTTTTCACCCCCAGGTAGAACCCTCCTTCCAGTGATCTGTGGATTCCTAAATCTGGCTATTACATGTTGGATGCAGATACTTAGCTAAAAAGGCATTTCATGTTGACAGCAGTGCTGCAGTGCTCACTGCAGAGAATTGTTCAAAGGGATTTGGGGCAAGCTTCACAACTTTTTAAACTCAGAATTACTGGTGCTGGCCGAAAGACCTGATGTTGAAACTGTTTTGTAATTCTTTGTGTACACATAGACAGCGGATCTTGGACTGGATATTGGTGCCCAGGGAGAGCCTCTTGGATACCGCCCAGATGGTACGTGTCTTCTGCTCCCCTTGACTAAACTTTCAATTGGATGAAGTCAAGTCATAGATTTTAAAGGAGAACTGCAAATGAGTGAAGAGTGAATTTACTCTTCAGCAAGGTATTGCAAACTGACAGGCAGATGGGGAACTGCCAGTTCAAATAACCCGTTTCTGCAACACCACTGGCAGCACTGAAATGGGAGCCGTATGAACATGCAAAATCAGTGTCTCTTGTCTGAGTCCTGTGGGAACACCTCCTGCTGAGCTGTTGTTTCCAGAAATCTTTTCCATTCCTTACAAATAGACTTGACAATTCCAATAGTGCAGTTTTTCTTTAAAACAACAAAGCTGGCATTGAATGCGTTAGTCTGTGAGTGTCTATAGATTTAAGCACAAGTCTATCCCTAAGGATTCTGAGCTATTTTTGACTAGTCTTTCAGAAGCAAGTCTACAGTCTTGGAGCCTGGTTTTGCTGCAGTACTGTTGAATTTTAGTACTGTTGATTGTGCAGACTAATGGCTTGGCTGGAATCTGCTTGTGCTTCTGACTGCAGTGTGCTTTGTCTGCAGAATCCTACTGGAAGGCTTTTCCGAACAATGGAATAGCTGTTAAGGGCAGGCACCAGATTGTGTTGAACTTGGCTGAACTAGAAAACAATTAGATGGCTACACGATCTCCTCACACACTGATACTTGCAGCTTCTGATGCATCTAACATCTGTTAACATTATGCTTTTTTTCCCTCTGCCACCTTTAACTTTCTTAGATCCTAGCTACCGTTCTTTCCACTCTGGCGGATACGGTCAGGATGCCTTGGGTATGGACCCTATGATGGAACATGAAATGGGTGGCCACCACCCTGGTGCTGACTACCCAGTTGATGGTCTGCCAGATCTTGGCCATGCCCAGGACCTTATGGATGGGCTGCCTCCAGGTGACAGTAATCAGTTGGCCTGGTTCGATACTGACCTGTAAATCATCCTTTAGGTAAGAAGCTCCAACCTTGAATTTAAAAACAAAACAAAAAGAGAAAACAGCTGAGTGGACTGAGGACTTGGTTGGCAGGGAGGGATTGGCTCGACTGGGTCCCAGTGTGCCACAATAATGAATAAATGCTATGGAAACACACAGTGAGCACACTCCAAACTGACTTCTGCCGTGAAGTGTGGAAGTAATTAACTGTAACGTCTTGTGCACCAGCTTCATGCAGTCTTGATGTGTTACAACAGCCCTTTACAACTCAGAAGCACTGACACCTGTGTTTTTTCTCTTTGCAGCTGTATCATCTGAGTGAACTTGCATTGATTGGCCTGTAGAGTTGCTGAGAGGGCTCGAGGGGTGGGCTAGTATCTCAGAAAGTGCCTGACACACTAACCAAGCTGAGTTTCCTATGGGAACAATTGAAGTAAACTTTTTGTTCTGGTCCTTTTTGGTCGAGGAGTAATAATACAAATGGATTTTGGGAGTGATTCAAGAAACAAAGAATGCACAAGAATGAATTGCAAGATGGAATTTATCAAACCCTAGCCTTGCTTGTTAAAAATTTATTATTTTTTTTAAATCTCTGTAATGGTACTGACCTTGCTTGCTTTGGAAGTAGCCTTTCTTTTTGCAGTAATTGTTGTTAGTTTTTTTTAAAGTCTCTCGTAGTATTAAGTTATAGTGAATATGCTACAGCAGTTTCTAATTTTTAAGGATTGAGTAAAGGTGTAGAACACTAATTCATAATCGCTCTAACTGTATTCTGAATAAAGTGTAACATTGTGTAGCCTTTTTGTATAAAAAACTAGACAAATAGAAATGGTCCAATTAGTTTCCTTTTTAATATGCTTAAAATAAGCAGGTGGATCTATTTCATGTTTTTGATCAAAAACTTTATCTGGGATATGTCTGGGTAGGGGCCAGTAAAAACTGTTTATTTGGAACCTTGTATTGGACAGTTTACCAGTTGCCTTTTATCCCAAAGTTATTGTAGCCTGCTGTGATACAGATGCTTCATGAGAAAAATGCAGTTATAAAATGGTTCAAAATTAAAGTAAACTTTTAATTCATTCTGTGTCAAATTATTTCAGATCACAAAATATATTTTTGTGTTAAGAAATAGTGCTGGACTTGCACAACCACTTTAGTGGAGGGAGCCAAGAATGATTTACCTCTTTGATCCCACTCTGGCATAGTTACCCTTCATAGCCTGGAGGTTTCCTGCTGCAGTCCTCCAAGGCACCAGTCTGCCCCTGCTTTGCTTTGGCAGGGTCCTTAGCATGGGGCAGGTCTAGCCAGATGTGAGGCAACTCCACTTTGTGCCAGGCCTGCCAGCCCCACATCCCTCTGGCCTTCACAAAGGGTGAGCAGCCTCAGCTCCCCTCAGAGGTGCCCTCAGCACTAAGGGACAATAAAAGATCCTTTGCCCACAAGCTCTCAGCTGGTTCAAAGCCCTTCTCAGGTGTTCTCAGTGTTCAGCTGCTGTGCAAGATGAGACCTGTGTGTAACTGGCTTCCCTTAAGGCAGCACCTGTGTGACTTCAAGGGGACAAAGTGGTTCTGAGACTGCTGGCTCAGCCGCAGACTGCACGTGTGTACCGTGCAGCTGTCACCAGCTCTGTGGGAGCAGCACTCCCGGCACATCCACTGCAGGCAGCAGTTTGCCAGCGGGAGATCAGAGCAGGCTTTGCTGCAGAGGCTTCTGGCTCAAGATGCTGAGCGCTGAAGGGAGCCACACCAGCCTGCTTCCCCTTCTGCTGCAGAGGGAGAGGGCTCGCACAAGGAATTCAGCTTTGTTCTCTCAGCCACACTTGGCTACTCGACTCTTACTGTAAAACACTACACCAAATAATAGCACTTAACTCTTCCTTCTTTCTAGTAACTCCAGCTGTTAAGCTATGAAAGACAGCGGTATTTGAAGTAATGTAAGAACACAATTCCTGTAAGACACAAGGTGAAATCTGTTTACCTGGGGCTGTTTGCTTGCATCCACATACTCTGTGTAACGGGCTGTCCGAGAGCAGGGGTGTAACAGCAGCTGTTAATGGCACCTGCTCTTGGTGGGTGCACTGACAGACATCAACCACAGCACATGTGGAGAAGAATTTAACTCTTCACACACTGTGGGATCTGCAAGCTCTAGAGGACCTTTTCTAGGGTACCAGCTTTTACTGGGGGTTTGACAAAGTGCCAGGGTCATCATCACACCTGTTCTCAAAGAACTGCAGCCAGAAGCGTTGGCAGCTGAGAACAACACTCCACCCGTGTAGCTTAAGCTGTGCAGTGCTAGGCAAAGGAGGGACACACAAAAGGCTGCTGAGTAGAAACACGGGTAACATCTATCATCCTTACATGCCACACACACAGCCTCTGTGTGATCACAGTGGTTGGTACTGGTTGCTTGAGGTGAACAATATTGTCTGTCTTGATAAAAAGGTATTTTCTAGTGCCACTCACAAGCATGAGGTGACCCCTTAAGATGAACAGCCAAGGCAGTCACCTGGTCTGAAAGATAAATGAGCATTTCTAACAGCAGCTTGAAATAGTGAAACACTTTATATTGTGAAGTAACTCTATTTATTTAATTTACACTTTCAAACTATCAAATACTTGAGCTACCTCATGTAATGCCAGCAAGGCAAAGTAGTAACCAAGAATTCATCCTTACAGGGGTTTAAAAAACAAACAACTCCCTCCCCACCCCTGAACCAGCTTCCCTCCCTTCCTGTGCCCGCCCAAATTCTGCATATGCTGCAGCTCAGATTGCTAAATGCTCGGCTCATCTCAAGGTGTTCCTGCAGGACTGAGTGCTGAGCAGGGTACACAATCTGCACATTTCAGACGGCTGGTCAAAAATTGTTCACTTGGGAGTCTTGATATTTTCATGTCCCACCACTCTCAGAATTTCAAGTGCCAAGGAAGCAACAGCAGTGTCAACGTGAGAGCTAGGAATTAAAAACAGTAAAATTTATTAGAAGTCCTCAGGAGAAAAAAAATGTTTCTTCAAATTCCACATTTGCCTTTATCTATGCTAGAAAATTCTGAGTAGCCATTAACTGCACTCTCTACGTGCTTTTCTGTTAAGCAGTAACATGTAACCAGTGATTCTGCCCTGTAGCAAATCTTGAGTAGACATGAATCTCAGCTCAAACTCCAAGTAACTGCTACCTCACTCAACCTCCTCTGTAAAAAAAAGCAGATAGAATTTATCATACACCCCGTGACTCCTCACACGCACACTTCCAGCTTGGCAGAAGATGTATTTTCACACACACACACACAGCCCTCTGCCTGCAGTGCTGCTCTGCACAGGCAGGCACTTCCACTCCAGGTGTTGCCCACCTCCTGCAAGGAGGACCAACTGCCCCTCCAACCACAGCGCTGCACTGGGGCCCTTTGCTTCCTCACCTGAGGTTTTATTATATATATTTTGCCTAATTTTTTCTTCTGGAAACACGTTTTTTTCCTAGCATTGCAACAGAGGCTCTAACACATTACCCCTAGTCCACAGAATCAAGTCTTTTTAGTTTTTTTATGGACTCCCATCCCTCATCTATGTCTTAGAAAGGACATCAGCAGATTAATCTGCAACTTCCTTTATTGCTGCTAATGACGATATCTACTGGTACTCCACACTTTGGGAATACAGAGCTAACCAGAAAATCCAAATGATCAATTCACACTGCATAAGCCAATGTCTATTTTAATAAGCAGCAGTTTAAATCAGTTATCTGAAACAAATTCATCTTAGCAACTGCCTTTACTGGAAAATAAATGTCCATGATCCCACATTTTAAAGCATGGATTTGATTCCAGGTGGTTACTAAGCAAAATGGGTCGGTCAAGTCATTCTTAAAACTGCCTGTTCCAGGAAGCATCACTCAGAGAGACTTTGGCAATCCATGGCTGCTACAGGGCGGCAGGGGTGCACTGAAAGCAGCTTTCAGTCCAACCAGTGCTGTTCTCTTAGCACTCAGCTGCTTGGGTGGACACACTTCCCTTCTGACACACAGGAAGTGGGAGAGATTAGAAACCTGTCTGTAAGAAATGAGCAAAGCAAAAACACTCCTCAAGCAATTCAAACCAGTGGTAGGTAATATGTGAGTAGAAGGGCCTGGGAGCTTGTACTACCCCAAGGCCAGCTTAGATCCAGGATCTCGGCTGTAGCTGCCTCTAAAATATTCAGTTCTGCAGGAGATACAGAGAGGCTTCTTAACCAGGTTCAAAGCACAGGTGAGGAGACCAAGTTTATCAGGTCACAAGGAATATTTTGGGAGAAATGCCACATAAGGAAATCTGAGGAGAAGGCAGAATATCTACACCTTCCATAAATAAATGTCCATTCAGCTAAGTCTGATAAAGCTTCCTAACTCCAGGCTTCCTCTGCCTGCCTGTTGCCAATTTATGCATGTCTGAGCCCATTACAGCCCCAAGAACCAAGCTCAGTCCCTCTCAGTCTTCTCTGGAGGCAAATGGATAGGGACATGTGTTCCCTAAAGAAGGGGAGGAGGGAAAATTAAATCCATGAGTTCTCAGGGGCTCCCTTGTTGCTGTTACAGTGCAGGAGCTTGGCACAGCAGAGGAACCTGGCTCACCTTACTGTATCAGAGCACTCCTCAATGGCATCAGCTGGAATGTGATCTACTGAGCATCTTGTGTTAAATTAGGGTGAGTGCTCTTGATTTGGGCTCTGTAGCATGTGTTTTTCTGCATACAGAAACATACAGACTGTAACAGACTACTGAGGAAGCCAGAAAAGCAGAACTCAAAGACAATGACTGGGCTGCCTGGTGCATCTAATGCTGAAATGCTACAAACAGAGTGAAAGTTGTTTCTAACAGAGGAAAACTCTATCTTCCCCCACTCTCATTTTCAGGGATGGTGCCTGTGTCTCCCTTGGGGAGAGCTGACATTTTATTTTAGTGAGATAATTTAATGTGTCATACAAAACCCTGTGAGTCAGCAGCTGAGTGTGCAAGGGGGATGCTGACTGCTGTCTACAGGTTTGGCTAGTCCTTGGTGTGCATCTCCTTGCACTTGCCACATCCCAACATTTCCTCCATGTCTGCCCACATCCCCCCTTCCTTCCAACACACGGTACACTCTGCCATAATGTTGAGGAGCCAGTTTTCCCAAAAGCCTGCATTTGGGAGGACAAAGAGCACTGCAAAGATTATCTTAGTGTTTCAAAAACTGACCTTGGAACTACAATTTCTCTATGAATTTTAGTTCAGCCAGGAGTGAAATGAAGCCCAACAGCCCACAGCAGAAGCATAAAAATTGTTTTGAGAGGCAGAGAACAGTCATTCATTCATTAATATGTCCAAGGGGGATTAGATAAGGGAAAGTCTATGGGAGATGAGCTAAACTTTGGCCAGTTTGTTGGGACTAGCACCTCTGTTCTTGCAGAGAAGGCTATGGCATTCCCCTAAGTCTCGTGCCTTCTGCAGAAGTTACAGGTATTCTTAAACAAAAGCAGTTCTGTTCTTCAGCGGAACACTTGAAAGGAATCAGCTTTCAAGTGCATCAACCACAGCTACCTTAACACAGGGCACAAATGTTGCATTTTGCATGCAGTTGCACTCCGCCAAGAACCCCTGACAGAGGGACCAAGCTTTGGAATAAAATAATACATTTAAAATAAAAAAATCCACAGAATCGACACATGCACTGAGCTGGACTGTGCCGCAGCTGGGGATCAAAGCGTGCCGCAGGCTCTGACAGAGAGGACTTTGGAGGAGAGCAGTGCAGGGAGGGGGGCCAGGGACAGAAACCTGAGAAGCTCTTACTGCACAGAATTACAGAAGATCATTGCAGACAAAAGAGGAGGCAAGTGCTCGCAGCCCTGGAAATTCCTGAAAGCCTGAGGGAACTCACCTGGCAGTTTGGACCAGGCTCTCTAGAGCCTGGATAAGAGCATCGCCATCATTCTTCAGGCTCTCCAAGTGCTTCTTGTTTGAAGTTATCTGGAACAAAAAGAAAGGACCTTTACCAAAGGCTTAGCAAAAAATTTTTCTCTGTCATTTTTGTGGGATAAGAGAGAAGGAAACAAGTTACAGCATTTATTACAATTGTAAATGGAATGTGACATTGAAGAGACTGATGAGAAAGTCCCTTTTACTGAATTTTACGCAGAGACCATTTAAAATATCTTGGCTTAGTTAACAATATTCACCCACGTTCTGAGTCCCTGTATGTGTGCAAATTCACATATCACAGTCTGCCAATCCTGATTTCATCCTTAGTATCAATGCAAATACAAGCCCCATTTAGTCTGAATCCCAGGGATATCTTGGTGACACAGTTATTTTCATTTCTCACTTCAGGGAAAAAGTAACCAAGCTTCTACCAGCCTTCAGATCAGAACGTGTGGGGTTTCTCTGAGAGAAATCACGTTAAATCACTGCAAAGCTGGCAACTGCATATGGAAATTCTTCTCGCCCCTCATCAGTCATTAGGAGTGTTACCTGCACAGGACTGTCACCTACAGAGCAGGGGGCGGAGTGACCAAAGCTATTTGTCCTTTTGTGCCAAATGAATCCTGATTATAGCTGATTTTGCTGCTGGTGTGGTTTATTACATGAATCCACAAAGACTGGTTTATTGTTTCTCCAGCCTTAAGTAGTACAACTACACAGCTCCAGACAGCCACACATTTCCTGGTTGTTAAGCAGGTGAACAGGAAGGTCACAGGGAACACGACATGAAGCCTCATGCGCTGTAGCTTGAACAGACACTGAATACTTGGCAACTTGCTGAAAAGCTCTTGTATCTCAAAAAAATTACTAAAAAAACCTGGTTTGCGTGTCAGTTCCTGCTTGCAAAGGTAAATAAATCTTGGCTGAAGAGAAAGGAAAAGGGGAGGACCAGACCAGCTGATTATTTTGATACCGGAGGAGTTAACGCTAGAAACGATGACTTCTAATCCCAAAATCTGGCAAGGACTTGTAAGCTTTAACATGCTGGAGCTGGCCCTATTTACCATTGATCCAACATCTGGGCAACCCGCCTTCACATCTCCCTCTTAAATCACAACAGAAGCTGTATTTACAGCTGCCATCCCACCATAATTTATCAGCAGTGATTCTGCAACAACAATGTCATTACATCTATAATCGTAACATCCTGTAGTTTAGCGCTTACAGGGAACAGGGACCTGCCTGAAATAAACCAAAACATATCCTGTGTGTTGGAAAAAACCCAGTGATGCCATTACCTAAGCACAAATCATTGCTAAATCCTGATTACAGGTGGTTAAACCTTTTTCCTGTCTTGAGGTTTATATCTGATTCCCTCAGTTTGTATTTCAGAAATCCAGTCTTTTCTATATGTTACCTGCTAGACACAGAAAATGTTTTGTAATCTGGGTTCTGAAGGTTCTGAATGTGAGAACACCACCACATATAATAGGAGCAACACAGGGAGAAAAGCACTTTCATCACAAGACATTGCTTTCTGTTCCTAAAGAATGGTTATGCCTCAACCAAACATTTCCCTGCAACTCCTGCAGCTCACCAGCTACTGCCACATTCCTTGCACTTTCCACATTCATGCCCCTTGTTTATCCTGCACACTTTAAAAAGCCAAGAGGTCACAGGGAGGAAAGGTCACTAGGACTGAATCTTGCTCCATAAAACTATCAGGTCAAATAAAGGTTACAGATATCTCTCATTCTACTACATCTTAAGTTTTGGGTGCTGACATTTGTACAGCCTTCACTGTCTCTTCACAAAACAGCCAATGATATCATACAGAGAACATTGAAAATATGCTCAACTATAAAATCTGGTACGAAGAAAAAGGTTTAATTCTAAAATTATGTATTTCAAGCGATAACTTAGTCCAGTTCAGTCACAGGGTCTGACTATAAGCCTGCCCATGCTGCAGCATGCCTTGTGTCACTATTAAGAACACATTTCTGTGCATACAATGCATTTGAATAGAAAGGATTAAAATGACATTTTTTATATGCACAGAAATTGTAAAAGACTGAAACAGAAACGCACATGAGATCATCTCACCACCTCCCTGTTAGACTTCACTGTGCAGAGCAACTTTCAGCCACAAGCAATGGGCTCCCATGGTATCCATCCACAGGGGCTACTCCCCAAGCTAACAAAATGCTTCAGTAAGCAGTAGAAGTGGAAGCACAAGGAGGGAAAGGATCAGCACGAGCTGCCTCCCGTCCATTTAAATTAAATATAACCCAAATTTAGAACACATTTTCTTGAGAGTGCCAACTACCAGCTTCATCCAAGCCAAGGGGTGTTGGTGAAGAACCAACCTGTCCACTCGGCAGTGCCAGCAGAGAACTCGCCCAGACCAAACAGGGTTGCACAGATTTACGTGGGCGGCTGGGGCTTCCCCACCAGCTTCTCCTCACCAGTGCCCACAAAAATGCTTCCCATCCACTACCAGGCACCCATTCCATGGGCCTGGGAGGGGACCAACTCTGCGCTAGCAGGAAAACTGTAGGTTGAATACAGGGTGAGCTGCCAGCACCTCGGAGCCAGCTCAGCCACAGCTGCCTATGGGTTTTGTCAGCACTTCCATGCTCTGATCACTGGCTCTCATTTGCTCTTTATCTCAGTCTGAGTAGGTCTGGTTGCTCCCTGAGCAATTTGAAGGTCTCTTGCACACGACAGATCACATCCTGCTTCACAGGAGCTTGTGAGAAATACTATCTGAATCACTATTCACTTTCAAGATGAAACTTTACTCATATTTCTTACTTAAAAACTGTTTCAGTTTAATCTCCCTTTTGTTCCATAGATTATACTAAATTATGGCAGGACAAAAAACTACCATTTGCCAAAATTTGAGAAATTAATGTATTTTTCACTTGGTTATCTTTTTCTTCTACCCACCATTGCTGCACCTTTTGTCCACACCAGTTCTAGTTCCCATTCATTTGGAATTTTACCAACTAATTTAATGACCTCTTGTAATATTGCTGTTTGTTAGGGCTGGCTGCAACACAGATTCAATGACATAATCAATAGTTATTCCTTTAATTAAAAATGTAATTAAATCTCAGTTTAGTTGTACACTCACTGCAATTTAACAAGAATTTCAAAATTACTTTTCTTTATTATGCCCACAACCATTCAGCAGCTCTCCTCTCCTCAATCCTGTTAAACACGGGTGAGCCATAAGGAATATCATGGTTGATACGCAACAATTGGTATTCCAAAAAACTCCTGAAAACTATTCAGATATTATATTGCTGCTAAAGATGAGTGCAGAAAAAGTTATTCCAAAGGAAATGTTTTACATTATATCTACTTCACTAATAAACAGAGGAGTTTTGCATTCTTACTCTAAGTATGGATTTTTGTAATTCAAATTTCAAGAAAGCCTAGAAACTTAAGGGCAAATTACTTCTGTTAAGGTTGGTTTCATAATGCTGAACTGCTTTCTCTGATTAGGCCTAAGTCACATTTTGTAATTTACAATGGAGAGAAATTACCTCGGCAGTAAACTACTCTCTCACCATTTTTAAGAGGAAGAAACTCTTCTTTGTTGAGGTTTCAAGTGAACCATAAACTTGATGTCTGTGAAGTAAACTGGAAAATAAGGAGCTTTATACCTGAAACTTTTTCTTGGTTGAAGAAAGGTCTTGGAAGCATATTCAGCTTCAAGTATCATCTTCTTAAAGAAAAAACTGCTGGGGATTTTAACCATTTGCTCAACAAGCTACTACCTTGTCTGTATACACAGATACAAGCAAGACACCTTAAAACATACCTCTTTCTCACAAACTATTTATTTGTCTTTCCCAAACACACATATTTTAACCTCATAAAACGATGCTTCCCTACATTTTCATCAAAATTTAATATCATTAAGCTAATTACAGGTACTCAGTTCTTGCTCAACTTTACTGGCACAGGCTGAGAGCAGCCACATGGGTAAGGCAGAAGCTGCTGTGGGCTGGTTTATTAGAACTACCAGATCCTCACAGGTCCAATGTCAGCATAACCTGAATATTGACACATGCTGTGAATAAAGTGTCATTCATCCCTTGCTGGAAGCTTTTCTGTGAATGGAACTTGTACCTTCAGCTAATCCTGCAGTAAAAACAATCAGCAATACATTTTTTCTATGAACTAACTGGGACCCTATGTAGGACATGAAATATAATTCTAAAAATTAAGTTTCCAGACTAATAAACATTAAAGAATTGAGAACACTCCTATTGCCCGCTAGACACTCTTTCAAATAATGTCTTCATAGTAAGTGCTGTTCCTGCAATTTTAAATATGCATCTCAGACTTCTCATTCCTCCTTCCATCTTTGACTGGCTGAAGGCACTGTCAGTAGGACACAGAGCCTTTCATCCCCATCCAAAGCTACTGTTTCAAATGTCATCCAGGCTGGTGGTGACTGAAAGTTGATGGCTATTCACAGCTGCTTAGTGTGACCGTATTCCCATTTTTTAAGGAACAAATGTCAAGAAATATAGTGGTGTTAAAAACATTGCTATAGCTGATGTGACAGCCCAGCAAATAAGTCAATGGGATAGTAACTTCAGAAATGAGGTACAACGCCTGGGCTGGAGGGGAAAACCTTCTAGTGTTGTGACCCATCTTATGCCTATCCCAGGGTGTTCAATGGTACTTTTCCTACCAGGCTGTCAATGCTGAACTATTCACAAGCACTGCAGTAATCAAATAAATCATGCCACTTGGTTTATTATTCACAATGCATGGTGATGTGGCCAGAAATATGCAGCCATTCCTTCACAACAGAGGAGTACAACAACCCAGTAAATACTGCAATCAGGGACTCATGCAGGTGAACTAAAACTAACAGATCCATTGGCTGTGGACTTATTAAATATAAGCATTTATTTCATTATAAATTGCTCTCCAAACATACACACTAAGCTGGCAGTGCCCAGAGGAATTATAATAAATGAACTCATCATTTCCCATGACAGATCAGGTGCATCTCTCACTCCTGGAGGCCTGCACACTCTTACAAAGTAACACAGCCTTACCTTTGTGTACTGAAGTGCCAGACCCAACAAAGCATTTGGAGCCTATCAAGTGGAGGCTGCGATGATGACATTTAATTATCAGCCCCCAAAGAGGAATCCCAAGCAGGGACCCAGACACCTGCACAGTGCATGGGAAGTGCTGCTTCTGCAGAGCATGGAAACCTTGCGTTAAGAATGAAGCTACCCAAATTCACTCTCCTCTCTGGAGCTCAGGTTGCTAACACAGCCAGTGAAAGCTCCCAGTCCAGACAGCACAGACCACAATACCTTTTCTCAGTGCCCCCACAGCAGGCTACGGGGTCCTGGACTCTCCTGTAGTCCTCTCCCCTTTTCTAGGCAAGCGAGCATCACATTTTGTTGCTGCAGCAGGGTTTCCACTGGATGGGGAGAGGCAGGGAGGTTTGGATGGCTCCCACACAGGGAGTGAATAACGTGGGGACTTGGCAGGGAGGCAACTGGCAACATGGCTCTCCAGGCAGGAGAAGTTAAAAATGAACTCACATTTACCAGGAAAGCACTCTAGCTATTAGGGCAATTTTACATCTGTGGCAGCAACTTTCTAAAATACAAAAGCAAAACAACTAAAACTAGCAACGAAAATCCCAGATATACACAGCGGTCTTTTGTGAGGTGTTTAATCTGACATTAGTTACAAGTGCTCCCAGCAGGTCTGTGGGATAGGACCCTCTAAAGCACTAAGGTGCAGCCAATTTACAGGTTGTTTAATGAAAATTAATGGTTACTCTAGCCAGGATGTGCTGGTGTAGCAGAGGAACATCCAAAGGCAGTGTGCTTACAGGGACATCATATGCTCACTAGGATGGCCACAAGTTATTTTTGGTCTCCATAGTGTAGGAGAGCTCATTCTAAAAGGATAAAAACCTTCATAGCATTGCTTCCTTGCTACTCTTCTCTCTACACATGGTTCCAGCTGGAGAGAGACACAGAATGTGTGTGTGGGAAGAACAAATCAAGTCAGACAAGTTATATTTATGTTACTAATTGCCAAGTCATTTGAACAGGCCTGAGCAATGCTGCTGGACCATAAAAACAAGAAATGAAACTTAGAAAAGCATGAGTGTTCCAGGTGTGCTTTGGCAAGCATATTGCAGTCAGGGATTGCAGACACACATTACAAAGACTTTGTGGCCTTCAGATCCTGCAAATACATGTGAAAACAAGCAGGTATCTGTGACCAAAAAAAAAACCCAACCCCACACTACATCAGACAGCTTAGCTCTGATTTTAGAGTTCAAGAATGTTTTTTTTTCTCTTTATGGATAAAATTCTTGTTCTACTGAAGTCAGCAAACACCTTTTGATTTTGATAAGGCCACGATTTCATTTGAGGTGTTTTGTTTTCTTCTAATTTGTATATGTGAGTAGAGGTTTATTCTAAGTTCAAAGCCATTCTTGCGGGTAGCTTGGAACCGTCCCAGTTTCCCGGCAGTCTGAGCGCCACACTGGCTCAAGGACTATTCACAGACAGACAAGGAATGTCTCCTGCACTATAGATAATTGTTAATTGATTTTGGATGTTTCTTGACACCTATTCACTTTGAGGCTATTCTCTGCCCTTCAGCACATACATTTTGCACACAGAGGCATGCTTTGTGATTGTTGTAAAATTACCAAATCTAAGAGGCATTGTCTGAACATAAATGAAAATTCATGAAACTGCACGGTAATTATTGAACAGAAGGTACTCTCTATCTTGTTTGATTTTTAAAGTTTGATTTTAGTGCAAGTGCTGTTCTCAGCTCGTTTTCAGAAATGTCTCTATAATCCAGAAAATATCCATTATTGCAGTTTCCACCCTCTTTAATGAGTGAGTTTAAAATATTTGACTTAACAGAACTGGATAAGGCAACCTCTTTACATCCATTATACAACCAGCTGACCAGCAAAAGTAAACTGCAGCTCTGTCTGGCAAAACATGGCTCAAAGGTGCTACAGGAGACTTCCACATAGGGCTACAGTGTTGATAAGTTATGCATGCTAAGAAGCCAGCCCAACATCTATATGGCATTGGAAATAAGCACTTGCCATCCTGTTGCTGGTGATCTCATCTGCAAACACAGGTTCATCTGTCACCTGCATGCCAACGACTCCCTGAGGTACTGCTTCAGACCAGTTTTGCTCTGTCCAAACAATGATCCAAGCTGGCCCCAAATATCAGCTTTAGCCAAATTGGGCCACATACTAAGCTTACACAAAACTTGCAAGCCCTTGATCCCTCTTCCTGCAACTTCCCAGCAGCTCCCTGTCCTCACCTTGTCGGAACTGGTGAGACCACCACCTCCCAGGTACACCTCACCCTGGTAGTCTCTGGTAACTTCCTCCTTAGAAAAGAAACAGGGAAATCCAAGAACAGGAAACTGGAAGAATTTTTTATTACCACAGTTCAGATCCTATATTTATGTTCTTTTAGGAGCTATTATAGAGGCTCCTGGTTGTCGTGGAGCAAAGCAAACTAAAAATAGTTATGAACAAACACTAAAACAACACACAGATTAACTGCACATCTAGGTTTCCCCTCAAGTTAATCATTCTCTGAATCTCTCATGTTCAAATATCCTTCACAGTCTTTCTCTAATCAGATTTTCTCCTAAAATAGCTTCTGACAAGTAACTTCCAATACTTCTTAAATGTTGATTCCCATAACTCTTTTTCCAGTGATACTTTCTC
Source organism: Ploceus nigricollis (assembly GCA_013399945.1). Classification (NCBI taxonomy): domain Eukaryota; kingdom Metazoa; phylum Chordata; class Aves; order Passeriformes; family Ploceidae; genus Ploceus; species Ploceus nigricollis. The sequence goes on from VXBC01011642.1 coordinate 25,711, forward strand.
TTATGGCCTAATAATTCAATCTGTGAATAAGATCCTCGAATTTCAACATCTGTCAACCCTTATGTCTCCCTATAAAATCACGAAATAGTCTAACTGCAAAGGTTTTTTGGAGTTATATCAAACTTTCATTGACGTGCTCCATGGGTTAGGGATGACCTTCTTTACTTTCACATACATGTTCTTTTCATATTCATCTAGTACAGCTAAATCGAGATCTTTCTCTCACACATTCATGTGCATGCAAACCTTTGCTTTTGCTTCAGTGAACTGCTTTATCTCAAACTATCACTGGTTTTCCATCTTATTTTCTCTCCCCTGTCCAGCTGGGGAGTGATAAAGCAGCATGATGGGCACCTGGCATCCAACCAAGGTCAGCCCACCGCACATGCTTTGACATTCAAATAATTTCAAGCATTTACAAACTTGCAAGGGTAAGAATCATTATCACAGATAACTCATCTTCTTGCTATTAGGAGAGCCAGTGACACCCAGAACATATTGGAAAGTGTCGACCTTTAAATGACAATTACCATACAGAAGAAGTATGCAAGCAACCAAGCAATTAACAATTTAATAAATGCTGTTATGTCTAAGAACACTAGCCCTTGAACAGCCATGCAGCGATACTCAGGTGAACTGGGCAAACCCCTAAGAACAGCCAAGAAGTCTCATTTAGGAATTTGAAGTTTAATGCATACAGCCTCCAAAAAATGATACCTACAGCGTGACATTGTTCCTTGTCCTGCTTTAAAATGCTCCTCATAAAGATAAAAGACTACTATGCCTTGATGAAGGCAGAGTGATGTGAACAGAGCTGTCCAAGTTGCCTGTGCAATTCAAGTCTGATCTAGTATGCAAAATCCCTAACTGTCCCTGAGCAGAACCTCTATATAGCATTGATCAACTTCCATGAAGGATGAAACTAAATTACATGGCTCATGCTCACATTTGTCATAATCTGGACTTGAACACAAGACTCCAACAATTACACATCTCTACAACTTGGCTTGATAAGTTAGATTTATTATTCCAAGAAAAGCAGGAATATGATGAGTAAAATTAAGAATTAACACAGATTATGAAAAACTCATTTGTAAAGACTAAAAAGAGTAGCAAAATCATGTTAGAAAAATCATTCTGAACTATGATTTTGAGCTAAATATTAAAGCACCAAACACTAGTTCCTTTGTAGCCCCTACAGACTTGATTTCCAGGGACACATAAAACTCAGACACCTTGAGGTCTTCCTTAAGTACCAAACACAGATAGTCTTGCATATACAGGATAAAAACAAAGCCACCCCTCCTCCTGCCAAAATCCAGGAAAATGCTCTGAAGATTTTTGTTACTGGGGGAAAAAGGATTGGTGTATTTATGCTTCATGTAAAATGCAACTAGGAACATAAATGACTGAACAGGGATATAAGTCTATAAAACACCAATTTCTGAGGAAAATTATATAATGGTTCAATTTCCATAAAATTGTAAAAACTGTCACAAAAACAAATGGACTTCTGAAACTGATGCTTGCTTATTGTCATGTGACAGATGGCTCTGGCTGCCTGGCAGAGAGCAAACAGCTACCTTGTTGGCTCTCACTGGCCTCGGAGAGAATCATTTTAGTCTGTTTTTTATTTAACAAGTCCAGTTGCATTTATGTATCTTTACAGCAGCAAGTCAGTCATCCATGTGTAATTACACAGAGGAGGTCAAAAGGAAGTAATAGTGATGAGCCCAACAGATGACACAGCTTGGCAATCTCAACAGTATTGCACTATGTAAAATTACAGTGCGCTGAAACACCAAATGAGTCCAGCTATACTTTTGTGCCCACAGAAACAATGAATTAGGACTCCATAACAAAAACAACAGCAATAGTCATTTGGAATTACACTGGCCTCGAATTTTGAATTGAATAAACAGGTTGCAGGTTTCAGAACTGCCAGTTTCACTACACAACCCAAAGCCAAACAGCTGTCTGTGTGAAAAGATCCGATTTCTCATTGCTGACCATGGCAGCGCTGCTTTTCAGACAGCTCCTATACCTATTCATGACCATGCTGGGCTCCCAGTACCCAAATAAGCACAGTGATAATTGCTGTGGGGGTATCTCAGAAAGCGGACGTGTTCTGAACAAATGGGTAAGTAGCTTCCCCCAGGAACTTGAGTCTGCAATATGCCGGCCACTGGAATAAAGACTTCTCATTCTTGGTGCTCTTCAAAATTAAGAACAGATTCCATTTTTGATTTTTCCGTCCCCATCAGCGTCAATAAAGAGCAGCCGTTGCAGATTGACTGAAAAATGTCAGTTGTGAAAACAACCATCAGCCAAAATGCCAGTCCAAATGCGCGCTTAACGCAGACCCACATACACGTACAGACTTACACTACTTATTCCAGATAAATATAATAATACTTAACACAAATGAATGGTTCAGTAGGCCAAGTTGTGAGTAAGCATTCACAGCTACTTCAGAGGTCATCCTCCCTCACTGCTCCTCACACTGCAGATAACCACAAGTCCTCAGTACATTTGGGTTTTGAGTTTTGTCAACGCTTGTCTGATCATTAAGTTGTGTTTGGACTCCATACATTTCCTTTATGATTCCTGCTGTTTTAGTGACATCAAGAAACAACTGATTTGATGAGTTCACATCAATTTTCCTCTCTGCCTCAACTCACTCTTGGCTGACTGTCAGTTTCATCAAGGACTGGCAGGAAAAGGTTCCTGGGAGAGCTTTCTGAAGCTTTTCTCAATTTGTTGAGATTTAGCTCCTGTGCGTAAGAGAAATTCTTGAAGATATCTCCAACATAATACCATCCTATTGTCCTTTATAATTATATTTCAAAATACAGATTAATATAAACACAATGGAGTTTCTTTGCTGCGACTGCAAAAACAAATGGGCTTTAAGACAAGGTTAAATGATTTCCAGCATAAACTTGCAAAGAGAAGATAAATCACCCTTTTCTTTCAACACAGTGCTGTGCAGTCACCTTCATCTTTTCTTATCAACTGCCATTTCCACACTTGTATGAAGTGCTCTTATTATGTTAGAATCACAATCTTTAACCTGGCAGTCTTCTATCAACAATAGAAGAAAAAGATACAAAGGCCATGAGTCCAACATGAATGTCTCTAACTAGTGGCATGAATGGCAACATAATACTTTACTGTTAATTATAGAAGTCAGGGAAGACCAACACTCATTTTATTTAAGGATAAAACTCAAGTAGCTGGTAACTCATCCCTGGCAGTATAAGAAAAAGGGTGATGCATGACAATTCTGCGTAATACTTGCCAGAAGATGGAACAAGGGGAATAAGACTGGCTGTCTGTGCAGGCCGTGGCCATGGCAAAGACAATTTTGTCCCAATGCAAATGCCCAGTTGTGATTGCCAAAGTGGGACAAGGCAAGGAGGAATATACCACAGTGTCAAGAAATTAGTGTAGAAGTTATAAAATATCTGTTTAAATTGTTCATCCTCTCCACATAGAAAGCTCTGTCTGGCACTGTTATCACAGATACTCCAGCTTATCTCCTCCATTGTGTAGTTAAACAAATTTAAGCTAAATTAAAGTAATGCAATTAAGTAAAGAGTCAAGCAATCACAAGCACTTCAGCTAAAGCAGTTCAAGAGATTACCAGCTACTTAGCTAGAATATGAAACCTATGTATATATGCACTCACTGCATGGCAGTGTTAAGTGGGCTGGCTTGAACCACCTCTGTTGGTGATTTACAGTGATCTATTTTAGTCTGTGCTGTAAAAGATGGGGAGAGCCCATACAGGTGGCTGTGTTACCACAGCAAAGGTAGCATTAATTTCCAACTGAGCAAGCAACAGCTTCTTCAACTCCTTTGCCCTGATGGCACCATGATGGATTATTTTTTAATGCATCCTTATTTTTATAAAACATATTTTAATTGAGATTAGTTATGTCATCAGTTATGTTGTCCAAAGGGGTTTTGTTTGGTTTAGTTGCTACAGTAAAAAAAAAAATTTTTTTTAAATCCCTATTCCAACTGTCTGCTCCATTTTTTTTTTTTTGTCAGTGGTTCCTGTCCCCAAAGCAGGAAGGGGAGAATAAGATCCCTGTTTTAATCTCACTTGCTCTGGTTCCCACTTTAGCTAGAACAGCTAATGAAGGTGTGACGGCACAAATGCTGGCCTGAGACAGGTTTCCAGGTCTGTGGAGTAGGCTCAGCAGAGAGGCAGGACAGTGAAGCAGAGGCAGTGGTGGACCATGCAGGGCAAACTCCACTGCTGCCACCATCTCAGAGCCTTAAGCATGAGCTCACAGACTTTGTCATTAAAAGGTGGAGATAAAGAGGTAGAAAGATGAAAAGAAAACTTACAGCAAAGTACACAGTAAAGGAAGAGTCAGTCCTGTAAACACAAAATCTGCTGAATTTCCAAAGAAAACCCTTATCCTATAGGAAGTAATTTAATTTGGATAGGAAAGCGTTCTCTGGAAGACAAACTGACCGTTTCTCTTTGTAACTCTCTAATACAGCAGAGATTGACCTTTGCATTCTCATTTTGATGCTTATCTTGAACAAACAGCCTAGAAGTCAATGTCTACTGAGAAAAAATTAGGGAAGTGCTTTTTCTCTACAAGTGCAGAGCAAGTCCTAGGGAAATAAATTAATAAATATGAGGCCAGCAGCTGTGGCTGAATGTTAACCAGCTTTGTGATGCTGTGTTTATTTTGCCATGAAACGCTTGCTGAGACAAGTTAAACTTCAATCTTGAATTACATGATTAAGTCTTCCAGGGAGAAAACTTTTGTTATCTCAAAATACATTCTATTTCAGTATGAGCAGAGGAACATTTTCTTATTTTAAACATTTTTGCTTTCATCTCATGGGTGAACATAGTGTTCAAGGAATGGATAGCACTGACCAAACGCAGCCCTATTGAATGCAAAGGTTCTGACAAATTTTGCCCGTGCAGATTGGGCTGTGAACCTCACACCTGACTTACAGCACCGTCACTTCTGCAGTCTTGGCTTCAGCTGAAAAGAGAGTCCTATTGAACTGTGTAAAAAACAGCTACCCACAATCCTTTCATAGCTTTCAGCTATGATCTAATCAGGCTGAGAACTGGGTATTTTTCTCTCTCATTTTCACTTTGACTATGGAAAAAAAAAAAAATCACAAAGCACTATTATCACATGAAGGTATTCATAATAAATATGCACAGGTTACAAATAAAGCATTTCTAACTTAATAAAGCAATTTGTTTTCTTTTAGAGGTTTCAAGTGAAAATTCCTCAGACATTTTTGCTGATGTGCAGCTAATTACACCAGTGTTTTGCATTTGCCCTTGCACAATTACCACTAACAAGGTGTGCCTTAAAATTAGATGTTGCAGCCCTTCCACTTAACCTGATTAGGTCAATAATTTAAATATTAACAGTTACAGAAATGCAGGCAGAGAGATTCTTCTTAAAAAAGAAGTCATTGCATACTCTTACACTGTATTCTTTTAAAAACACAATGGTTTCAGATGCAGAATGAGCACCTGGATGCCTGCCACAAGATCCTGCCTTTTGCTCCTATGCCCACCAATCTTACAACTTTGTCCTCCAGGACAAGGTAACTGAGTCACAGTGCAAACTTAATCACGTCACAACACAAAGCTGATGTGATGATCTCATTACTGTTCCAGGAAAAGGAATAAACTCAATTCCTGTGGACACCAGCAAATCCAGCTTTCAGCAAAGACCCACAAAGGCCCCGACGACATAACAGAGGGAACAAGTAAAATGAGTAGCACTCTATGAAGGAGACTATTATCCTAATCGAGATAGTGACAATGAGACTTTTAAAAAAAGCCTTAGTGCTTTGTCAGAGGAATTTTGAATTTAAAAGGAGATTTTGAAGGACAGTTGATTCAAACAAGTCCATGATCATTTTTTGGTAAGTCTAAGGTACTTGGAGACTACCTTTATGTCAGGATAAAAATAATTTTGTACAATAAAGAATAGATTTATTGCACTTTTTCAAGCACTCAAGCCAATATAAAGTGGCTAAGAGGTTCATTTTGAAGCTCTGTAACCTTTTTTTAATACTGTATTTGGATGATTGCCTAGCATAGTATAAGACATGTAGAAACAAAATCTAAAATGACTAAATCTGACTTAAAAAGAATACCTGTCTGATCAAAGCCCCTAGCTCACCTGTGTTGCTTTTTTTGGTTTGGGGTGTTCTGGGGTTTTTCTTGGTAAAACTAACTAGCAGGAAGTCTTATCTTCTGAGAGTTGTACTTAAAATTGATTGCTTATAAAGATTTGAAGAATGATTGGGATTATCATTCTAAAACAGCACCCAGGGGAACTGGGCGGATCAAGGGATTGCTAATGAGATATTGAGTCTTTCACATCTAAACTGCTGATTTAAATTCAACCCAACACAAAGTTCATCCAACTGGTGGACATCTGATGATCTGTAAAAAACGAGGTGACATTCTCACTCTATTCTTAGAAAATACATGTTGAACTGCCAGGAAAATCATCACTCTTTGCAGTGAAACCAAGAAGCAAATTGACAATGAAACACTTTAAAATAATTTTTATCCCTCAATACAGTAATATAAGACAAGGCTTTCTGGATGAGGTTTACTTGCCCCAACCTGCTAAAAATAAGTTTCAGCCTCTAAGTCTACTATAGTAAAATCAAATAAAACATTTTAGTAAAGTAAAAATTATTATTTAAGTTCCAGAGTAGCTATATTGGGCTTTAATGACTTATAATTTACAGAAAGAGCAGTGGTAGATGTTAATGAGTGAGTCAGATGACTTTCTATTATGCTTTTCTGCAGGAGCAGTCATTATCACATGTCAGTTGCTCAGAATACAGCACTCTCTAGTCCTCCCTCTCATTTAATAAAAGCCAATTAATCATTTCCAATCATTTATGTACTCAGTGAATTTAGAATCTGGTTTCATTCACTCATAAATTACAGTAAATCTATCATTTTAATTAACTAACTAGCCATTGCTGTTCTACAGACATTTTGTTTGTGTGAACATACTTTAGCCTATGAACTATTTGCAACTCTTATTAGTGTGATTCTTGGTTCACTAATTGGATTTGTGACAGATCAGCTGTATGACACATTACCTTTTCTCTGTGCTGACTGCTGGGTCAGATTGATTCTCCACCTCCTTGGCCTCAAGCTCTTTGCTCTTGGTACATGACAGGACTATCAATCTCAAATGGCTACCATGCAAACCAAGCCCACAGCTGCACAGGCAGATGGATTGATCTTACCTGCACATGAATCAGTGGGTTGGGCACACATTAATTGATACAACATGACCAGAACCTGTTCCACTCATATAGCCTTCTTACCTCTTTCCTTCCTCCCCAAAAGTGCTCTTTTCCCCCCATAATCCAAGCCCCTTCTCCCTGCAAGAACTTCCCTCACCACCCACATGCACAAGGAGAACCCACCAGTTATCAGAGCAAAACCCAGCCATGTGCTGGAGGTACTACATGGAATGGGGAAGACTAGGTAAGTTCTTTGTTGTGTTTTTCAAATTATCCCTCTCTAAAGTTCATGTCTTACCAGGGAAAACAGCTTCTTCCTGTGCTAGGTCCCAGGACAAATCTAAAGAGATTGTCCCTTGCACCAGGCAGAAGGAATGTGGTCCTTCTAAATAATGGAAGTTGCTGACTATCCAAAGATGTTTCTCTCCACAGCATCATCAAAAAGCTCCACTAGGTTCTAAGGTGCTGCTTACAGCATGTATGCTTACAGCTGGCCAAAGCAACCAAACACAAGAAATGTTCCTTAGCAGGGATAAAGAGGGACATCTTGAGAGAAGATACCATTTCCTCGCCTGCTAATCCTTTCCTACCTTCTCACCCTTATGCACAGCCTTATGTATCCTGATCATTCTACACCCAGTTTTTCCAGCCATCCTTCCCCAGGCACCCATGAGCTGGTGGAAATTTGTCCTAGGGGACAAAATCAGCAAACTTAATTCATGACAGGGACAGGTCCCTTCACATCATTAGAGGAGGTCACTGCTGCACTCATCGCCTGTGTGTAGAGACAGTGATATATGAGGGTAACAACCACCACCATCAGCACTCTTGAGTCCCTGAGAAAGCCTTGGATATGGTCCTCTGGAATACAGTTGGTGAGAAGGAAGAGACCACCTTAGAAGATGCCGGAAAAAAAATCATACAAGTACTTGGCTACCACCTTTCAATAAAATCAAGGTCTTGGGTCTGATTTCTGTCATCTGAGGAAGGAAAGATTCCCTGCCTTCCAATCAGGTCTTTACCTAGATGCTGAAACAATGCCAGCACTCGGTGTTATCTACCCTGCCTAAACCTCCTTTTACAGCTCCAGCTGCTTCCAGTCTCCATTTGTGGTCAATCCCACAAGGCTTGGCAAGAGCTAGAATGAACTGGCTCCAGAGAGGAAAGGTGTACATAGACAGCCCTTTCTTCTTGCATTGCCTGTGGAACTGTTAGAGGGGTTCAATTCTCTGCCAGGAGGCTGCTAACAAGTTTCATGGTACCCTTTTACTGTTTTAAGCAGTAGATGTATGCACATGCTCCAACCTCCTCCCAAAGAAGTTGATGTGTGATCAATGTGCCTCGGCCCACTAGTCTTTCTGGACCCAGACCTTACACTCTCCTATCACTCAAGGACAGATAAGGCAAGTGCCTTTAGGCTCCTGGACAACAATTTTAGGCACTGGATGACAACTTGCCAGAGCCCTCCACCAGCTGGCCCTTCTCCTGTTGCTGCAGCACAAGAACTGGCACATACCTTCTCCCAAACTTCCAACAAGCCTATACAAAGCCTATCTCATCTGACTGGCTATTGTAATAATAACTGAAGGCTGACCTTAGCCAAAATTAGGAGCTTGTGTCCATTACACCCAGTAGCAGTCCACAAAAGGGACTGACCAGCCACAGGGGAGCTCCTTACTCATTTCTAGCTTCATGGACATTTTTCTTGAATCAATCTTCAGCAAGCCTCAAGGCCTGTATAAGAGTTAGGAGGATTTTTCTCTAGATACATTATTCAGTATTTATCATTACCAAATGTTACCACAATTCTGTCACCCAATCATCAATATTTTGATTTGTCTGCAACTCTTCACCATCAGCCTTAGTTTTGAAAAATTCTGTATCATCAAAAAAATCTTTGTCATATCATTCCACATCTCTTTTTCCAGGTAATTTATGAATGCATTGTGGAGCAAAGATCCTGGTGGGCTTATGAAAATAACCTACATTTATGGCGCAATACTGGCCATTTATTATTTTCTGCCATTTAAGCTAGTATTAATCTGTGAGAAGAACTTCTCAGTCTCATCGCTTCTCACAGCTGCTTCTGAAAGTTCTACTGAGAAGCCTTAAGAAATGCCTTTTCAAACTCCCAATCCACTATATCAAACGTGTTACAATTCTTCACATACTATTGACTCGTTTGGAGGAACTGGATAAATATGACTTCCCTCCACAGACATCATATTGACTCTTAAGTAATCCACTGTATTTATCTTTCTGTTTATCCATCCCTTCTCTATTATCATGCCTAATAGTTCAGCCTTACAGAAGTCAGAGTTAATTGCCAGAATGATCCCTGGAGCCCTTTAAAAAATGTTAGTCTAGATAATGGTTTACCTGATAGGCTGCATATCAGAACTACAGGATCAACAATTTCTTGGACAATTACCATTGGGACCAGCTGACTTGTTATTACTCAATTAATCAAATTGTTCTAAAATATCTTTTTGTAACACCTTAGGTTTTTTTCAGACAATTCTATATATTGAAAAATCAGATTGAGATGAACAAACTGTGTGACAGGCAAAAATCAGAAGTCTGAAAAGTGATCTTTGTGGTGTAAGTCCAAGACTTTCCTTCAAAAGAAGAATACTTCTTGTGTCAGTCTAGAAAGTGAATTCTTATGCAAAGTTACAGTAATTTCTCAAAATCTTTGTAAATAGTGATGAATTACTACCTCCATTGCAGATGATGTATGTTCATTTGGTGAACATTTGAGCTATTAATGAGAACTACCCCTAAACATGAAGAGTGGCATCTTTGTCTCTTATGAGACAAGTTTTTGAGAAGTACACACCTCAGAGCATAAGCTGGACGACTGACTTTGCTAAATAACACATACTAATTAACTTGGTAGAACAACACAGACAATAATCTAAATTACCACCATATGTTTCCAATGAGCTTTTTTTAGCACCTCAATATTTACGGTCATAAACATTCTACGACAAATAGAAGATTGCAGACAATAGGAAGTCCTCTGATAGACACCCCATATGAAAGAGGGCTATTTCATCAGCTTGAAATTATTTCTTATCATTTCCCTTGAAATGTTTCCTGGATAAAGCTCTTGGAGATGAGATACCTTCTAATTGTGTCCATCCTTTATCACATTTACATCTAAAAATTTCATACACCAGAGGGACTCTCCTCAAAACTGACACTCGGTGCCATTTCTTGTATGGTGCCATTTCTGAATTTGCTCAGGTAAACAAAAATGAGAGAAGTTTTTGAAGAGCATGTTCCCATGTATTTGTAGCATATACATGACACGGACACAAATATATCATAACAGCATATCTAGCTTTTGACTCTGAGAATGAATTAAGGATGTATTTGCTCTTGTTTAATGTGAGCACCACTGGAAGCACTTTTTGAAAGGATAATTAGGCAGTAGAAAGAACTAAGATACACAAAACTATGAGAAGAGAATAATTTTGTAATGGGTATATACTCTGGGAGTCCTCTGAATAAATGCTTACAGCCTTTATTCAGAAAAGCAGAACCTTTCTTCATTTTCTAAATTAAATAAAAACTTCTAATAAAGACAACAGATTAAAGAATATTATTGCCACAGAACATGCCAGTGCAGTAAAAGTAGAATATGATAGCTTTTCAATGAGAAACAGAAATCACAGGTTTAGAGTTGAGAAAATAATAAAATATAGGAAGTTAAAATGAGAAAATGTTGCAAACACATCTGAGAACATAACCAAAATAGTCTTGAGTACAGTGTGCTTACCAGATTAATGGAGGGAAATTTGCATAATTAAAAGGCATTGACAATTAACGTAATGCAAGTGAAGGAGCAAGAACCTCATTGCATTATAATTAGGAAAACTATTTGTCAGTCTGACTTTAAATTTGACTCAGAAGCTTCAGACACATCTGTGGCATTTATATGAGTAAAAGTTACTGGAATGACCATATTTAAAACACATTAGGGTCACTAACTTGTAGTTTATCAGTTAACCAAAGACTTGTTGAGTACATCACCAACCAACATTGGCGGAAAAAATGAGGGTAAGTTCTCCAGACAGTCTTAAAAGCTGTGGTACAGAAAACACTAAATTAGGGGAAATGTCAAGGAGTGGTTAGGGTATGGAAATAGACAGCTGATGGGTACATAACAAAAAGTGCAAATATCAGATTGCTAACAAGGAAGTCTCCTGGGTGAGACTGCCATAAGAACAAGCTGGAAGCTGGCAACTGGGGAGGGCACAGAGAGATAAGCAACTGGAGGTTATGGCCTTTCTCTTCCTAGATCACAGGAAAGGATTTAATTAGTGGTTAGGGTTATCCACAGAGCAGCTTCTCCCATGGAGAGCAGGGGGATTTGAAAATAGGACAATGGCATTTTAGTGGGGCACAACAGCTGAGAAAGGATTCTCCAGTGAACAGGGAGCACTGGTTCACAGCTTCTCCTCTCCCTCCTTATTTTGAATGAACTCAGATCTTGGAAACTGAGCTGCTGCCTGTGTTCAAGTTTGTTTACATGGCTGACTGACAGGAGATAATATTTCTTTACATCTCTCTTTACAGAAGCCTGCAGCAACAGATGGATTTTGCAGCATAATCTAAAGGTCAACAACTTCTGACCAGCAAAGTAATGGAGAACAGACCAGGCTGCAGAAAGTTCAGCACAGGGGAAACCTAATTAAAAATTATGTTCATATTTAACCCATGTTTCAGAATTGCAGAGGGACTACCTGAGGCACCTAGTATGTGCTCAAACCAATAAATGTTTTTCCTAGAAAGGAAAGCTATGCATAAATGTAAATCACATGCTAAATTCACCAGTGAATTTTATAGTGGTGTGCCTGAAATGGCTGAAAATTATTTTCATGAGTTATAGATTTGGAAGAAAACCCCCAAACTAAATCCAAAACCCCCTCAAAAACCCCTAAACAAACAAAACACTGTTAACATGAACATTCAGAAGGCCTTATGATTAATTAAGACTTCCACGCCATAAACTTGAAATATTCTACTTCTCTTCCAATGAGAAAACTGGTTTGACCCTGCCATACTACTCAGCTGCCCTCGCTTTCACTGAAATTTCTTCAACTGCCCAAGATTGTATCCCTCAGCTCCTGAATATCCATCAGATTTGGGCACTAAACAAATATGAGCTATGCTTAACAGTAATGCATACAACCACAGCATCCCATCCAGAATAATTAAAAGATCAGTCAGATATTTTTTATAGCCTTTCAGTAAGAAATCAGTTTTTAAGACTGACTAAAACAGTAAGTCTTCAGCTACAGACTTTTAAACCAAGCACTTTTTAAACCAAGAAAATATACATATAAGAAATGAAATGCACATTTTAAAGAGCTGGCTAAAACACAGACTTTGCTCCAGCTGTTGCTTTGGTTCCATGAGACCATGAAGAAGACCAACCAGTGGGAATTCAAACATTAGATCACAATAAATCAACAGACATGAAAATATTAGCTCAGGCATTAAATTTATATTTTCTAGACCATTGGGTCTTATGACCCAGAATATACTGGGAAATTTGAAATTCTGCTGTCAGTTCTGTAGCTTTGTTTCACTTTAGCCCAAAGCAAGAATCATGAAGTGCAGGCTCTTGTTTCACTCCCTTGTCCTATACTGGAACATACTTATTTTTAGGTATGGCACACTTACAATCTTACTACACTGAGGAGTGGTGAAGATAAGGTGCAGGCTCAGGCTCAGCCTGGGATGATGCACGCAGCATTTAAATGGAAGTAGCAGCAGTTGGGGGACCATACAACCAGCTGCTTACTGCAAGAAGCTTTAACATACTCAGAGAGAATTTCCAGATGCTTGTTTCTAATATGGAAGAAATCTTTAACGAGCACATAAGAAGCTGCCATTTTTTTTAAAGGGTTTCAAGCTTTTAAAACATTTCAAATAGGGAAAGATTTCAAGGGATGGCAAACCCACAGTGTCAAAACAGAAGTCAAATTCTTGCCACAGGCAGCAAGATCTCAGAAAAGCAGAGTTAAATAAAAGCCACTAGAATTTTTAAAACTACAACCAGATAATAATAACAACATATTTGTTATTACATAATACCTCTTTGTAATCCTCCAGAAAACTGAAAATTTCCATCAAGAATAGCTTATGAAAGTTTCAACCTGAAGACAACACATTTTATGAAAAATCACAGATGAAACATCCTAAAGTTACAGGCAACTGTTATACAACAGAAAAAGTCAGAAAATCCCAATAACAAGCGACCACCCATGCCATATTAATCCCTGTCTATGTCACAAGACAAAAGAAAAAATTTACTATTTTGCTGTCTTTGTGGCTAACATGCTTTTAAGCATGCTCTGTCTCAACAGCATCACCACAATGTTTCTCCTAAGCATTGTGCTGCTGTAAAGACTTCCCAGCACAGCTGTTTGTCTTCCCTGTCCCTCCATTATTTTAGAAATCAAACGAGAATAAGACTGATGACAGATGTTTAAAAATGTCTGTTGCTACCACAGTTTCAATAGCAGTACACAAAGGCTATAAAGCACCTCCTGCCCACTACCATTCAGCCTACTCAGCTGCACTGAGCAGACCCAATGGACACACCCAGAAATGTTCCCCTTTCTCTATTCCAGTTGAACAGTGGTTCTCTTGGACTTATAACTTTACTTCTCTTGTAGGAAATTCAGAAAAATAAAAATCAACATAATTTGCAAGGTCGTGATGGGAGTATTGCCCAAGTACACTGTTTCATACTCTCAAGCAATAGTGAATCAGTTATGGAATACTTCTAGTAATAAAAATAGAACACAATAAAAATGCAGATTCTAAGTTTTCCCATAATAAATTCCCAACTATATGTGATACAACATCTGTAATGCAAAAAATATTCTACAGATACAGTCTCAAACCCACTCACACCTCTTCATTTCAACTTTCCATGATGAATCTGTGCTGATTTGATTTGCTGACATAATGCTACTGAGAGTTAAAAGTTTCTCTGTTGTAGCCTCACCTTAGCTGGGACTAAAGAGCAGAAGAGCCTGTCACTGATGCACACTATAAGTGGTTATCTCTCACCTATCTGTCCAAGCAAAACTTAGATATATGAGGTTGATCTTCACAAATTTCTCAAATGAAATTATTTTCCTTTGGATCAAGTTACTGATGTTGTTAATAGCTGGCTCATCGAAGTAATTGTAAACAAAAAGTAGTTACTACAGTTATTGGGATATTAGATAACTAAGGCTGTAGAATCAGCTGGAATTAATACGGAAACTTTCTGCAGGAGATTTACGTATTTTTAGAGATAAAATTAAATCAAGAGGGATCTCATCAAGTCAATATAAACTTTTTTTTCTGTGAAATCATATCCATTAATACTACTATTACATACAGGAGAACTGATTACAACATGTAATAACTTTGGTTGAGGATTCACACCTACAATGGGCAGGAAAAATATACCCATGTCAGTGGCTTGTTCTATACTATGTAAATTACCCTAATGATAGCAAGTAATTTTTTCAGTCATTCATTCATTCTCCTAAACACTAACTTCCCAATTTATCAAGATAAATGAAGGAGCTGAACTACAATTCATGGGGGAAAATTTAATAACTCCTTGTAAGTAAATTTTGATTTTGAACCATAGTGCCATACCACACAGATAATGGCATTCTGCATTCTGCACCATGTTTAAATGAGCTCCAATTAACATAGGCTGTAATTTATTTTCCAGTTCTAAAGCTACAGAGGTAGATGTTAACTACTCCTCTTTTATATCTGCTTACAATAATTTTGCCATGACTGAAGATATACAATTAAGATAACTTTCCACCTTCTGTCACTGAAATACAGTTTTTTTGACTTTACCAAAATGGATTGCTCTAACACTGCTATCAGATTGCTTAGGGAAATTATTCATTAATTGGATGTTAAGTTTTTATTTTTTGTCCTGTTAAGGACTCTTAACTAAGGACAACAGATCATAAAAGACAACGTTCTGAAAGATATAATTTTCTTTAACTGTGGTTTCCAGGAAGACTTCTAAAACACCAAACACCTTCACATACTACAACTTCCTGCTGTAAGTAGTAAAGGTGGCATTTTCTAAAGCACCATGTTCACAGTAAGAAAGCAGCTTACCTGTTATCATACTTAAGGTAACTGGGAAAGAAGAAAATTATTGTGCAACCAAACCAGCTAAATACTGCATTAGTAGAAGCAGAAACTGGGCAGATGCTTAGGGTCATGGTTTCCTAGAGGACTTCATGGTCTTGGGCTTATGGTTGGACTTGATTATCTCAATCGTTTTTTCCAACCTAAATGATGCTATGATTCACAGATATAATAGCCACTTATATTATTTATTTGAACTCTAAACAGTGGTCAAAGGTGAGGCTTACAAGAACTAAGAAGTAGGCCAAAGCATGCAAGGCCAAGTATAGGTCTGGCAAGTTCTGTAGAACCTAGACAAGGCCCAAGGTATGGAGGAGAATAAAAACCTGAACCAACCAGCTATGGAGAGGAGAAGCAAAATGTTGGGTTAACTGTATCAAAATAGTACAGTAATTAGGCTAAGAACATATTTGAATTGTCAGCTGCACAGGTAAACTATGGGTGATTAAGCATTGTGCTTTACATGGTAGTGAAACTTCTTTTGTTTTTGTGCACAGGCATATCGTTACCACACAAGACACAATACTTGATCTCACCCGGGCACTTTTACTGGAAAAGTATATTCCTGACTATCCAGATATCAGCTTTGACATCAGCAGAATAATTCTCAGTTTTCTCTAGTCAAAGGAGGGACAAAGTCTATATAATTATATGTTTTAAAGTTTCATCAGCAATTTGTTTTAATAAATAGGTAAATAAAGTTTTGGAAGAACTTTCAGGGTGATTTTGGGGGAATGGCAGGTTATTGTTTGGATTATTTAATTTCTAAGATAATAGTAATAGTGGAATTAATATAACCAGGCATCCACAATACATTGAGAACTGGGTGGATAACAGATAGCAATCATTTTAGCATCAGGTCAACAGTGAATGTCCAATAGATGTTCTTTGAGCCAAAGAAAATTCCCCAGTTACAGAGCTGAAGGAAAGCAGGTGTTTGTACAAAATCCTCAACATTAGCTTTAAGAACTAAAATCCTTAAACTGCAAAAGGACTGAAAACCCAACAAACTCAGTACTTTTTAAAATAGCCAATGACACGTTAATTCTTGCTCAGAGAAGGAAACATTGCAGAGATGGAAACTGAATGCTGTCTATAGGTGTGCTGAAAAATACAGTGCAGAAACATCTGAGATAAAAGTGCAGACTCCCAAAAAGCTGAGAGCACTAACCCCAACAGAATTGTGTCACTTTCTGTGCATCTGTGTCACTCACAGCTTATACCTCTACTTCAATAAACTGAAAATAGCTCATCATTAAGACCTGATCTAGCAAAATCACCTGCACATGATGCAGGTAACTACTAATTCAGTTTAAAATTAATTAATCATTCTGAATTAATTGATCATTCTGAAATTTCAAGGTCCAAATATGAAGGCAAAAATGTTTCTTTCCTAAGATACACAGGAAAAAAACTCAGAAAAATGGATATCAGATAGGATACACAGAAGATTAGTTTCCATGAACCTTTTCCCCTTATATATAGGTTGTAGTTTAAGAGCTGAGACTCAGACCAGGACAACTTTACCAAGATTAATGGCAGCATCTGAGGGACTAATGGCTCAGTAAATATGGACCTGCTGTTTCCACAGCCAAATCAACCACAACCCCTGGCTGCTACCTGCGAGGAAGACAAACAGGTAAGTTTCAAAGACAGAAGTAGCCCTGCAGTTTCGGTTACTTCTTTGACATGTTTTTGGTAACTTCCAGTTACTCAGTGGGTTGAGTCTTCATAATTCAGATTCTAATTTACTTTTAAAATTTTCCCTTCCATGTATTTAATAAGCACAGTAACACTACAAAATGTGGATTAGTCAGCTAATACACCCACACCCTGGGTGTGTTATAGCCCTCAGCAACACTGCTGCCCCAGTACATCCAAGATGTATGCACACTGGCCGACTAAAACACACCTTGTTGTGTGTTATTGCTTACATAAGACAGGACTTAGCATATGTAACTGTATATTAATGACACACCTTGATACATTGTTAAACTGGAAACTATGGTTGTGCTCCATCAGAGGCTTAGGTGTGTGCTGTATTACGCGGAGCAAAATTAATTAAGAAACCCTGCGTTCCTGCTGGCAGGAGCTGTAGTGATATGCTGGGAACAAGAGACCGCACTCCTCACTGACCTACATGAAGCCAGAGGCGGGCCAGCCTCGTAAGCACCGAATGCCTCCCGGACAGAATCGCTATCCTGAAATGTGCTACAGTGATATGACTAATTTAGAATAATGACAATTTAAAAAATCCCCACCCCCTGCCTCAGACTGTGTGCTCTCCATCGCTGTCAAACAGCCCGAGCCAGAGCTGCAGCTGAAGGGCCTCTCTCTCCTCCGCCCCCCAGCCAACCTCCCCAGCGCCAGCGCTGGCATTTGTGCAATCAGATGGTGAGAAATCAGGGATGCGATCTGGCCAACCCCTCCCATGCTTTTTTCCCGAGGTTAGTTTTACAGTTTACCACTCACGCTCACACTGGCACCAGAGAGGCGGCAGAAACACATGGCTGGGACCTCCCTTTTTGACGCCAGCCCACACACAGGCTGGCTTAAAGCAATCATGAAACTGTATCATTAACAATGTTGGCAAGAACTTTCCCACAGACGTAGATGTCCCTACAAAAAGTTGCCTTGCCCCAGCGACTATTTCCATTTGAATATGGAGTTAAGGCAGCTCTCTGCTGTGGAGCTGAGGAGGAGGCTCCCCCAATGAGCTCTGCTGGCAAACCTCCCTCGAGCCTGCAGTGCAGCAGTACTGCCTCCAACAAACACACACCAAGCGACAGCAGCAGTGACCCAGCCGCTGGTATTTTAATATTGATTTTTATTCATTGCCCTATTTCAATATCTTACACTTTCTCTTTTCAGGACATTAACCAAGCTCTTCCTTTATGATTTTCCCCCCTCCCCGCTTTCATGCTGCAAGCTTACTCGCCAAGAAAGTTTTGCCTCCAGCTGCCACAGCTCCATCAACTCTCCTACCAACTCATTTGAAATAAGAGTAAGGTGTTAATTAGGGTGTTAATGGCTACAGAAACACCTTTTTTTTCTCTTCCATTTCAACGAAAAAACACAGGGAAGCTCAGCATTCCTTGCAGAAGTGTTAGACTGAAAAAAATTCCTTTACTCGGCACACGGTGTAGATTGTCTGTGGCTCCCAACACCTCCAAATCCCAATCCTATTTATTCTCTTTCACCTTTGATTTGGGACCGCCTAATTGTGGGGGGAAAATGCATATATTTTCTTAGAATGACAGAAGATTTTTTTTTTACTCCTCAAAATGAATTCCATACCAGAGTGCATCTTCACAAACGGTTGTTACTGTGTGAAGTTACATGGTTTCACAAACCAGCTGAGCCAACCCTGCATTCCTCTGCTGCTGAAAGAGGTTTCCCTCCTCTCCTCTTCCCCGCTGAGTATACCCAGTGCCAGTCCACAGCCATGCTGGCTCTGGCACTTGTCTGATGCCTCCCAGTTCAGTTCACTGAACTGACATAAAGCTGTTCACACTTTTGCTGGGTTCATTTTCTGCCAGTTGAGTGAGCTGAGCCAGCTGAAAAGGGGGGCAGCACCAAACACAGGGAAAGCAGTAGGAAACGTGTAGCTGGGGATTCTTCTTTTTGACAGCAGCAAGCTGCAAAAACGGCTTGGGCATCCTGTGAAACCTCACCCTAAGGGACCAGCTTTACTAAATCGCTTGATATAAATTATGTCTTTGCTATTACAAAAAGAGATGGGTTCTAGTAGTCACTCAATTTCACATTAAACTCAATAAGCTTGCTAAAGTGGCAGAAAACTACCTAGGGTGGCAGCTGTTCTTTGCCAGGTCAGCCAAGTGGAACTGGCACATCTTCTAGTCCATGAGCACAGAAGCTGATGCAAGGCAAAGACAGAGCTGCGTGGCAGGGGCAGGAAGGAAGAGAAGAGCCAGAGAGAAGAGTCAGCCCACACCCTTTCAGCTGCTGTGATAGCTGAAATCTTGTGAAATCACACTCTGGTTTATGAAAACTCCTAGCATTAAAAAGATCTTATTTCTCCATTCCTGTTAACAGATAACTGTGAAGCAACTGTTCCCTCAATGTCTTTATATAAACTTGTTGACTTGTGTAGAAGCTAAAACTGTGTTTCTTTTTAAATCAAAATTTTAATTTCATGTAATATTCAGTCTAACAGTCACTGCAAAAATAGACGCAGTGATTTGAGATACTGCAGTAAACGAGACTGTGTGTTACCATTCTCCCAGCCTGATGATTTAATCATGACTATTCTTCATTCACTGCAGTACAAAATCAGCGCAGCAAGTTCAAATTAGCCTCAAAAGCAGGTTATATTAAGCAGAGGAGGAAATTCTGGTTGTAATCTGAAAATAATTTTTGGAGATATCAGATAGATAGGAAATCTTTACTTCCAACTCTGCAGATAGGTCCCCTCAAAGTCATGGCAGCACACCAATATTCTGCTAGGTATACAGCACCATTTGTCTTTTTAAGCCAGCATCTTTCTAAATGCTGATTTGTTTTTAACTTCCACTAGCTGCTGTTTCAAAACATTTGTCTCTCTTGGGTGGGACTTCTGGGATTTGGTTGTTTGCTTGTTTTTCAATGGAGCAGGTTATTTGGATCCTTATGCTTTATGTTACAGCTAGACTGAGATAACAGTGCATTTGTCAGGTGGCTTATGTCACTCAGAGATTTGAGGCAGCTGCTACCTTTGCCAACAAAACCAGGTTTTTCTCTCAGCATATGCTACATCAGTACTTGGGGGGTTTGCACCACAACTCTGCCAACCCAGTTACGGTGGAATGTTTGTAAGTGTGGCATGACAAGACCTCAGAGTAGTGATTTTTATACCCTGCTCTGGCACGAATTATGCTTGTGGGACAGAGGGATATTTTCCAATACTTCTATTCAAACTTACTCATATCTTTGGTTCATGGTTACTCAAAACAATTTTCTGATCTGTTCTGATAAAAACCTATTAGAAAAGATATTACACACAAACTTCAGATCCAATTTGCAGAAATATCTGCAGTGATAAATAAACAATGGAGTTCATGAAATCTGATCTGTTACAAATACAAACTTGTGACCTGTTTCTGGTTCTGGCAGATAACTTATTCTAAGAAAAGCTGTTGAAATTCTGAGTATTTACATCTGAACCACACTCCAAACTTAATTTAAACTTCAGCTTTAATAAATCTGGATCATTACCTCATCACTACTTTTAACTACTAATAACAAGTAACTTTATGGATTGCTACACCTGACAAATTGTTAAATATTTCAGCTATTTTCCAAATGAAATGAAACCTACATGGGTTTCTTTAGTCCCCATGTCCTTTAAGAGAAATAAATACATTTCCGTGTACTAGTCTTACTTTCATTAAATAACCTGATAGCTCATCCTTTCTTATCTTCTCAGGATACAAAATAAATCAGTACAGTCTCTTAGTCTACTCTTTCCTAAGGAATACAGTTGTCATAGATCAAATTCTTTTGAGTAAATAAAATCCTTGAATCTGAATCATTCTGGTTTTATAATGCTTCTCTGTAGTAAAAAAACCAGGATGCAGGCACTACCTCCCCTAATTCACATTCTGACACTTGTATTGGTGCAGGAAAGCCTGCAGTACTGTATTTGGACTAGGTTGTTCACAGACATGCAAGTATTTCCCTTCTGAAGTTACAGTTTTGTTGTCTTGTGTAAAAAAACATTGTTCACTGAAGCACTAAGTTAAGAAAAAAATACTGAAGGGAAAGGAATGAAAATACATTATTTCTCCAAAGCAGGTAATTACATAGCTAAGCATTATCTGTGGAGAGAAAGAAAATCCTAAGTACCAACAGGCCTTGTCAGAGTTACTTCCGTGTGCCAGACTTCTTACAAACACTAACCTACAATTTCCTGACATCTTTAATTACATGTTTCTGAGAAGAGTACAGTTTGGCCACAGTGTGTCATACATACAAAATCCTTGCTGACTGAACAAAAGGACATAGTAATGCTATTATGACAGGCTGGAAAAGATCCTTACAAAATAAGTCCTCTAAAAAAAAAAACCCCAAGTTAACTTTCTGGTATAAAGAAAGTACTTGGCACAATCTCAGATTCAAACTCAGTTCCCAATCTCCAATATTACCTCCACCAGAAAGACCTAAATAATCAGCTAAAAAAAAGGCAAGAGCAGGGGAAAACCTTTTGGATGCCAGAGGCCTGCAAAAGATCTGACTGCAATCCTAGAGGATGGAAAATTAGCAAATCAAATATTTTGACCAGAATTTAAAAAAAACAGAATTAAGAATTAATGCTTTGGCAGCTTCCAGAAAGAACTACAACTAAATGGACTTAAAAACCAAATACTAGAGAAGGAAAATAGTTTTCAAGTTATTATGCAAACCAGACATTTTCTATGCAAATTCAGGCACTGAACTTGTATAATCTGAATTGTAAAACATAGGTTGATGTCTTGATTGTAAGTGGTGTTTGTTTCTTTCTGAATGTCATGTTAAATTACTGTGCGCATATGCAGGGTGTGTGGGTGGAAGGGACTGACACAAGGAGGAATTAATTCTTGTAAAGAAAAGGTTTTGTTTTTCTAAGAGCATGGTTGAGAAGAAGAATATTTCACATTCAATAAAAATGGAACAAACTACTGTTTGTAAACACATCACTGTGCAAATGAAGAAACATTGCTTCCTAAGTCTGACAATATTTGATTCAGCCCTTGCATATCCCAGCCAGCTGGTCTCCCCAGCCTCAATCCCAACCTTCTCACCTCTACAAGTGGTTACATTCTCTCCATGGGAATAGCAGAGGGCCTCACAAGTCAATATGGGCAATCTTCAGATTGGTCTTTTGAACACATCTCTGCTAATGTAATCCATTATTAGAGTGCAACTTAGATATATTGACCAAAATGTTTGGCTTCTGTAATTCCCATTTGCTTTATCAACCACAGTAGTGCAAAGGCTGTTAAAAACCTTTTATATTTAAAACACTGTTGTAGACCTACTGCATATTTTCAATTTACAAATCTGTGATAAAGAAAAATGAGAAGTAGATCGAAAGTCACAACACATTCTAAACACAGCCAACTTTACTGGCACTACTACACTTGCAGCCAGAGCTTTCTCTCATTATCACAAAGTAGCAGTTGGTCTGTATATCTGAAAACAGGAACACTGAACTTGTGGGCCTCATCAGGCAAGGCAGTAAGCAAGCTCAAAGTCTACTAACTTCAGCAGGATGTGGAAGTTCCCCACTGCTGGAATTTTTTGACTAATATAGTACAAGCTAGGGCAGCTCTGCTGTGTTACTAACTATTTATACAGGTTCAGCAGGAATCTAGTGAACATGAAAAGTACTTAAATAAATAAGCCTATTTCAAGCAGCATCTGTGCCTTGGAAGATTATTGAGTGGTTAATTGTACAAAAAACCCAACAGAGCTGTGCTACCAAAAAAAAAAAAAAAGATGAACAAGTTTCTCATATTTATTCAACAACCTCTCAAAATACAAATTAATCTTTAGTTTGCATCTCAATTGTCAGACTAAGATGAAGGTATCTCAGCATGAAATCTGTTTGTAAGAGATACAATATTATTGTTCTCTAGTGCACATAATTTGATAAATGCCTTCACTGGAATAGTTTTTAAATCTTCATCCCACCAGAATATGCATTAAAATCTCTTCCCTGTAAGACTCATGCTGTTTTGCAAAAAGATACCAAACTGGTATAAATATAAGAGAATATGGAGGACTGTGTTAATATTTGCTGATCTTTTCAGGTTTACTGAAATCACATAATTTCAATTTTGCTTGAGATAATGGCACTTTGGATCAATATTTGTGTTTGATCTCAATGATTATTTGTAAATTCCTATTGATAGTAAACAAAAATTTAGTTCTGCTAAGTTTCATCTTCTTGCGTGCCAATTCTTCCAATAACTGAATGGAGAACACTTACTGCCTAACAGCATCTGTAAAGATTAGTACTCTATATGCAAAAGTTTAACACCACTTTTATATGCCTTTCCCCCCCTCCCCTTATTCTAAATGGCTCTAAATTTCTTTTTAATATACCATTATTTTCTGCAGTCACATTATAGGACTAAGAATCAGGAATTTTATTTCTGATTCTATCAATAGTCACCTTGGCTAACGCAACCAAAAATGAAAGAGTAAAATACTCTGACATTATCAACATAATTGACAGATGCCTCAGTGTGAAATATTATTTTAAATAATTTTGTTGCTTGAAATTGGTGGTGTCTTTTGAAAAAAACAAAAGCTCCAGAAGTAGGGAGAAAGGAAAAAAAGCTTGGAAGTGAGATAAACAGAAACCAAATTAGTTTCACTTTTCTGAATGGAAAATTGAGCAAGTTAAGGTAATCAAGAACAAAAATAACCTTTCAGATTAGTTATGTTTTCACTAGACAAGACTGACTGTTTCCAGCAAAGAAGAATGTGTCCTTAGATGTGTTAGAAGTCAATGATGGTTTGGGACTTACTCAATCTGAAATCTTACAAATAAAAATCCAAAATCTTGAATAAGACTCCAATTGTCACCGAAAAGCAATAGAGGGTGAATCAGCAGGCAGCCATTATTTTCTGTCCTCTCCATACACTAATCAAGCTGCCTCATTCTGTGCCAGAGACAACCCAACACTATGGCATTGGGAACCTAAGCATCTGGATTGGAGTATATTCTTAGAATTGTGGTCAGATTCAGAATTGTACAAGTAGTCTCCGTATCAAAAAGTAGGAAGCCTATGGAAAAGCTGTGCAACTGAAGGCGAGTCTCATGTGTACATGTTGAATGAGCAATGGGATGCTGATACACACAATTCAATCCCTCTGCTCCCAAGGATGTGCTGTTCTCACAGCCCATGTTTGCAGGCAGAGACTAAAACTGGCTCACATATTCCAACTACAGTTGTCTTGACCAAGTCTAGAAAAGTTCCTTTTTCTTTCCTCAAGGGTGACACAATGTAGTATTTGCCATAAAGTGCAGTTTCTGCTCAGAGTGCACACAGTAGTACTCCGGCCAACTTAATTCCTCTAGAAGTTTATGCAGCAAACTCCCAAGTTGCAGCAGTCTGAAAAAAAGATTTGCAGCAACTGCAGCCCAGCTGTGACCCACAGACAGCTTGAACACATCACTTCACCAAGAAACATCATGTGGAAGCTGATGGTCCTAGAGGAGAGCTGAGCCCCATTCCTTGCACAATGAACCGTGGATCGCCCTCTGTTGTTCAGATTAGTCAGCTCTTACGCAGGAGCTGGAAGAGGCTTAAGGCTACAATAAATACTTCAATACCTTATGTTAAAAGGCAAGAAGAAATCTTCTTTACTGATGTACAAAAGGGTGAAATAGTTAAATGAACAGACAGTTTCAAATGGTTACCTCAATTAAAAACAGATATTTTACAGAGATGGTTCTCTGATATTTTTTCAGATTAATGGTTTTCATGGGCAAACCACTGTTTGGTTTCCACGGGGGAAATTGTTTGCTTTTCATCCTATCAGAAATCCAACGTCTTCTCCAGTTTCTATTTGCAGTAATATCCACACATACACAACAATACATTTTGGTTAGAATCCACTAGGTGAAGGCCAAAAATGGTCATACAGAAACAAGTAGCTTTCATTTGACTAATGATAGAAATGGGATCTTTGAAAGAAACAGGATCTTCTTGTTGAAGATCCATTCAATTATTAACACAGATCCATATCATTGTTAGCACAGATTAATTGGTAAAATGTGCTACCTCCTTGATATAAGAACTACAATAATACTAATGGAACAAAATCGAGCTTTGAAAGTCTCAAAGTCATTTGCACTGCAATCTTTTCTATGAGGTGTCTCAGCATACCATTTATAAAACCAATTTTAAAAAAATTTGACTGAATTTCATAAAGGACAAATGTTTAAAATAATTATAAAAATGAAACAAAACTTTCATTTAGGATTCAAACTTTCTCTGTTCTGCTAAAACTTTTTCCCTCTAATGGTATTTCATTGGCTTGTTCCCCTTCCCTCCCCAGTCCTTTTCTTCAATCAATAAACCAGTGCTGGTTAAACATACATAAAAATCAGGGTCAGAAAGGCAGACTTGCCAAATTCAAATAGGTACACTAAATATTTCCTTCCCAAAAAGTTGTGTTCAGCTTTACAGGTACATCATGGCTGAAAACTTCAGAGGTGAAGTACCTATATTAGGTATATAAAGGGAATATATTTTGTCTTAAATATTTTTGAAGTACTATAACTACTATTCTGCCATTCAAAATTAAAAAGAAAATTATTTGCTAAAAACGTAAGCTGTCACAAACACATTCATTTCCTTTCTTAAAACTTTTCTTACTTGCATGAAAACATTCTGCCTAACAGACGTCAGCTTCAGTAAAGAGAAACACTGTTTTATTAATGGCCACTACAAAAGATTAATTTGACTCGCATTGCATCCTATCAATATCCACTGCTGTTTCCACAAGCACTGCAAGAAAATTAACATTGGCTTTGAGTTTTGTTACCAGCTCCCAAGTTTTAACCAAATCTATTTATCTGCATCTTCAATAAGCCAAAATGTTTTACTTTGATATGATTGTTCATCCAGACTGAAAAAGTAAAGAGTCAAAGGGATTAAAACTGTGAGACTCCCTCCTCAGTGACACTACAAATATGCACATAAGTGGAGGATGCATTTCTTGAGAGATGTACATGAAAACTCTCATAACACCATCTCACGTTGCTCTCTTATCTGCATTTCTGGGCCATTTGAGTGGAAGCACACCAATCAATATCAGCTACATTTATGAGCAGAAGTGGATTTTGAAGAGTTAAAAAAATAAAAATCCCTGTGATAGAATAAGAACATGAAAGAAAAAATACTAATTCAACTGAGAAGTAAAAGACAGTAGGTCACATTTTAATTAACACTATTTAAAATTCAGGCTTCCAAGAACTACGTCTAATTCTTCCAGGGTTCAATGACACTATCAAATTCATTTTCTTTTTTGAAAACTGCAGGATATGAGTGCACTTTCTGAGTATCATACCTAACTCATTTCTGTATGCAGAAGGGATAGTACAAATCCCTGCCAAGAAATTCTGCTACTGAAGGTTAAGCTCAGATGCTCTTGTACAGGGATACTTCTACCTGTCTTCTATCTTGCACCTCCTCTTCTGTCCTTCTTTGCTTCAGATCACAGTCAGTTTTAAATCTATGATTAAATTTTCACGAGTGGTGATTTCTACAATATTAAAATTATGGGTTTTATAAACCTCAGTTTTCAAACATAAGAACATTAAAGTATTTGTGGATTTTTTACTCTGGGACTTCACAGGAGTGTGTAGTGATCGTTATGAGCTGCTCCACATTTTAAAATTAATAATCAGATTTGAGCTAGAGCTGCAATGGTAAAAACACCATCAGAGGACAAACCACTAAAGTGTCATGCAGAAGAGTCTGCCCACATACTCAGCTCAATGGTTTTGAGATTAGAATTAGGAAAGTACTGTAAGGAGATTATTATGTGGTAAGTGGTGTAATTCTAGAAAATTACTGACACCTCTAATTAGTTAACTAGAAGCACCATAATTTTTGCATTAGAATATCAATATATTCTTCCATAAATTATTTTATGTAAATGAAACTATTTATGAGAACATAATCCATTTAAATCAATGTCAATGATTTTACATTTAGATAAAAATAGCAGAAATATGACATTAAAATCAGAATCTAGACCACAGTTGTAAATGCTGCTTGGCATTTAAACTGAATTTAAAATTCATACAGGGCAGTAAGACTTCCCAGGACTTGGGAAACTTTTCTCCAAAGGAAATCACAGCAGAAGTAGCAGAAAGGAAAAATAGATTCCTTTCTTCAGAAACTCCCTTTAAAAATACTAGTAATTGAAGCAGTGCATCCTAAAGCAGCAGGAAACATTCAATTGCAGAACATGCTGGGTTGCCTACTACCATAACTCTAGCAGCATCTGAACACTTCCCAAACAAATAAGAGTTTGCTACTTTTCCACCTGAAGCAAAAGTAACAAATTAGGTGGTAGGGATGCAGAAAAACTTTTAAAAGATACTAACAAGCTGAAGAAAGGAAATTTGCTTCCCATAAGGAAAGTCAGAAGAAAATACTTAAGCACAGTTCTTTCTGTTCACATTAATGAAATATATACTTAAAGTCTTAATTTTGTTAGTGAAAGTGCTTGTTCATTTATTCATCCTGCTTCTGCTCCAGAAGATTCTGGTCAAAGTCACAGACTATGACTTTGTGTATATACACAGTTCTAAGTATGAGAAATAAAACCCTCTAAATCGAAATAACATTGACAGCTATAAGAGACATGGAGCAATCATGAAAGCTGAGCAAGTTGATACCTATCTTCTCAATAGCTAGACTTGCACATAGTGACAGAAAAAAAATTGTGAAGTTAATAGGACCAGTATTTTCTGTGACTGGAGAACAGTGCGAACCATGTAGCACAAGTTAATAATGCTGCTATATCAGCCTCCAGGTACACTGACGACATGATGACCCTATTTTGCCCCCAAAAGCACAAAACTTTTCAGTGTAGAAAAGTTCCTAGAACTTTCTTTTAAAACTTCTTATTGGGACTTGCCAAGAGCTCCCTATGCTTGATCACATCTCCTCCAGGCTAGAAAGAAGTATCTTGCTTTCCTTTCCTTCAGGATGTTGTGTTTCAGTAGAGTACTAACGACAGAAAAAACTTTTGCTTCCCATTTTGTAGACTCTGAAATACCACCCATCCAGTTATAGGAGCTGGAAAAGTGTCTTTTGCTATGACCTCCCACCATGGCTTATCTATGCCAAGGAATATAATGTTGAAACTCCCAATAATGGGATTATGAATCCTAAAGATCCTAAAATACATAAACTAATACCAACTCTTATTCTGCAGAAATCACTTTGTATAATGACAGAATTAGGAAAAAAAATGTGTCTGCTTTTTTTTGACAGGTTTCAAGTTGTTTATTTGTAAATGCACTGAAGTTGTCAAAATAAACCAGGAAAATAATCTACATAAATCACCCTAGGTGCTATGTATAAACAACACTTACTGCAAGGAATCAATTTAAAAAAAAAACCAAACAAACCCAAACAAAGCCAAAACAATAAAGAGATGAAACAAGAATGTATTTCTTTTTCCTGTTGGTATATAATCTTACTTCCAGATCTAATTCGTTAACAAAGATTCTATCAGATATATTTTTGCTTTGTATATTGTGTAATCAAACTAGTTTAGACATCTCCAATAATGAACATGTTGCTATTACTATGAAGTCATATAAAAGTAGGTGAGCAGCTGTAGCCTAATAAACACACAGCTGAACAAAGGAAACTGCTGACAAGCTGCAATCTTGTTTTAATGTAAATTCTCATGTGTTCACATCATATTTTAATTGTACACAACAATAAATAAGTTTCTGTCACTACCAGTTTCTCATAAATGGGCTAATGCTAATTATCCCTCTATTTTCAACCACATAGTTTTAGTGAAAAGATTAATGTCAGGAAAATAACACAAAAATAATGAGCCTTGCAAGCCATTTGAGTGGCAGTAAATATTATACTTTTCTTGATTTGATTTTCCTATTTTTATATGAAAGCTGTGACAACGCTCTCACAAATTATCTCAATATTTCAAACATTACATCTAGCAATATATTAATTATGGAAGAAATATATAACCTGTTTCCCTGGATTTTTCTTCAGGTTTGTTGTAGTGGTGAACTGAAAGCCAAAATTTGCAACTCCAGCACCACCACTGAATTTAAGGGCTGAGCTTTCTTACATCTGGAAATATATAATTAAGTATGGACAAGTCTACCTTCTCTCCTGGCCTTTTTTCTGCATTTAGTATTAGGAAATATGTTTGTTTGGTCTGAAATAACTTGTACCAGTCTGACAAATTATTTTAGCTCTGACTAATGGTAATATGCAGCATCAAAAAGGAATGGTTATTCAGTGAACAGTTAAAAATAAAGAGATCTTTGAGCCAACCAAGTGATACAAACTCACTTTTTTTATCAGATTGATCCTTCTAGTTACATCTCTTAAGTTTCCAGACAAAACCAAGACCACAGCTTGAGACACAAAGGTGATGCTTGCATTCTGCAGTGGTCCCTAGACCAGACACACATACTTTCTGTACTGCAAGTGTGGTCTCAGGTCTGGCTGGAGCTCAGCTCCTCCTGCATGGAGGAACCTGGATGCTGGAGCACACTGCATGGGTGAGTGCACCTGCACTGCCAGCCTTGCAGAGCAGTTGGGCTCATGGAAGACTAGGGGGTGCAGAGGCCTCTGCACCTACAGCTGCTTTATTAGTGCAGGACCAACAGCTGTCCAGCTATTTCATGTACATTGGTTGGTTTTCTGTTTGAAACACAAACACTCCTTTTGCTTTCCTTAAAAAAAATTGATGGGCTATAACATTTGTGTCCCACATGACATTAGCAGACACCAGTAAATATTGTATTATTGAGTCTTTTGGATCAAGGTTCAAGTAACTTGCTATTCTCACTATAATTGTGATTGTGGCTAGAAAACATCCCTAGATGACACTATAATTCATGGTGGTTTTGATGCCCCTTCTCATTCCTTACAGTGTTTCTGAATAAACACTGCTTCACTGAAGTGTATTCCCCACTTTGGACATTAGGACATAAAAGTCCAGCTCTGATCCATTTTCTTTGCAGCAGAGGGGGACATACATCCCTGTTCATCAGAGGGGAGAAAATAAAGCTACATGAGAAGTACCACAA
The DNA here is from genome assembly GCA_013399945.1 of Ploceus nigricollis. Taxonomy (NCBI): domain Eukaryota; kingdom Metazoa; phylum Chordata; class Aves; order Passeriformes; family Ploceidae; genus Ploceus; species Ploceus nigricollis. The sequence goes on from VXBC01011642.1 coordinate 55,991, forward strand.
CCTCCAACCTCTTTTCTTCCTTTCTTCTGGAACAGAAAGGCTGCAAGCTGAACCCCAGTAGGTTGCGTGGGAAGCTGGATCAAAGCATCACTACAGAAAGGACAGGCTGTACAGAGCAGGACATGAGATTCTTGTCACACTAAAATCATTATATTCAGTAGTCTCAAAATCGAATGTGTTCCATATTGCTTGGGAATTACATTCAGAAACTGCCATCCTGCCAACATATTAAGAGACTGCTCATCACTCATTTACATTTCTCACCTCTACCCATTTCAAGACATCATTATTTTTCTTTCTCACTTATAGGTGTTAAGCAGTAGTCAGTGCTGCTCCTTTCACATTCCAATCCACATCCTGCAACTGTTCTCTGCACCTGGCTTTACTCCCAGATGTTCCAGGGTCACTAAATCATTGTCAGAGTGATTACACATTTGTATTCCACCTTCTCATCCAAGTTCAAGTAGAAGTACCATGATTTTTTAAGTTCTCGAAGTACTCTACAAGGTATTAGGCAAAAATTGAATAAAACAATCTTGGCAGATTGATGTTTGGCTGCTTTTATTTTCTAGTAGGGATAGACAAATCTGGTTCACCTCATTTCAAAGCCATTTGAACTTAATGGATCAAAAGCTTGATTACATTGTTACTGGGTTCATCTCCCAATTAAAACCATTTGTTGAAAGGGAAGTGAAGAAAAAAATAGATACAAGCTTCACAACCCAAAAGCTAACTGATTCTAGTTTTGTTTATAGGAAGACTATCAGGCTTCCCACATAACTTAGTCTCGTATCACAGCATCCTAATAAATTATATTTCATCTTCTTGAAATGTACAACTGAGGGAACTTTAATTTAATTAAAATGCTTTAAAAATATGTGTCGTATTCCATGGAATTTCTGCTTTCTCATCAGTTCTTTGGTCTCTTCTTTCAATCCTTTTATAAGAGAAATAAAGGACTAAGACTTAGAATACCTAATGATTTTGGCAGTCAAATCAGAGAAACTTTTGTAGGTCTGACACTCATAAGTAAGTAATTAGTACTTCCAGGAAATTAAATTTCCTTAGGAATCTCTGTAACTAAATTTGGAAAATTAAGCTATTTTAAATCCTCGTAATTTTTAAAACTTTTAGCCATTATGTAGATGGAGATACTAAAAACCAGGATAAATTATAATTTAATGAGAAAATTTAAAAGGATTAAGAAGAGTATATAAGCCTAATAGGTGCACACACACAAGCCCATAACAGTATGCTAATGCAATTATGTGCTCTTGACATCATAAATAGCTATGCAAAACAGACGTATGAAGCTGTGAGAAGGAAAATAAGATTTTGTTGAAATGTGCAGTGGTCAAAATGTAAGATGAGAGAAGGCATTTTAACACTAGACTTGGTCCTCCAATCTCCAACATCCATTGCTTTCAGCTTCATTTAAAAAAAAAAAAAAAGAAAGTTTCAAGAAAAAAACAAAACAGGAGCATCTAGAACTGAGGAATGGAGTGAAGAATCAAAACCATACAGCTAGAGGTGGAAATGTAGAATAAGACATGTTAAGAAAAAGATCCTATCCTAGCAAATATAACGGTGATATAGAGACTAGAAGATTCTATAAAATCAATCATGATTAAATAACATCACTTCCAAAATTAAATATATATTTAATCTTGGAACTACAATTACATAAATAAATTGCATGAGCATCTCTCTGATGCCATCAGAGCTCCTCAGTGGAGCAACAGTCCACTTCAGCAATTCTGAGGGCATATTATTTAGGTCTTTCAATGACACCTGTAATTTCTTTTTCAGCAATAAGAATTTTTCTCACCAAACTAAAAGAAATATTGCTATATCAGCAGAGTCAAGGTCTCACATAACTGTCTGATATGCGTTGCACAAACTACTCCTAGCTGTCTTAGAGTTATGGACTTTGAAAATAAATATTGTGTGCCATTTTGTGAATACACCCCCATTTATGTTGCAAATACTCAACTGTACTAGTGGTTTAAAATTGCAAGAGACCTGATCTTTATAAACCACAATTCCTTTTATGCTTTATGCACACCTGCTGTTTTATCACATATGCTAAAAATTACCTTTTATAGTATTTAAATACTGGTAGTACCTTGCAGAAAAGTAGCAGTATGAGGATGTGTTAATATACTCATTTCCATGGGAATTATTTGATTGTAAAAGATTAATGTTACATTGATTTTAACTCTAACCTGCTTTGTGCAGACTGTTGCTCTAATGAAAATAAGCGACATACAGCTACTCAATAAGGACTCTTACTTAAAATTTTACAGCTGAAAAAATGCTGCTTTACTAATAAGCTCTGCAGAGCTTTTCTGCTCCAGCACTCAGGACAAGCAGCACTGTGCCCAAGCTCCCTTGGGAAATTCTGCCTTTCTATCTCCACAAGCCCATTGCAGGGAAACCTCTGCCCAGAGCACACAGAGAGAGCCCTGTGCTGGCACTTCCCTGGAAACACTGTCCTCTTGCATGAAAAGCCACAAAGGAAGCACTCAGTCAGAATGAGCAAAGGGTATTCTACCTTGACTCTTTCTTCTATTTTTAAGTGATGATATCGGACAATAGTAAATTTCAGTTACAAATAATGGGGTTTTTTGTTTAAATTATTAGTCTGGTAGATTCCACTGTTTAGCATACCCCCCCCCACATCACATATATATGCATCACATCCTGTATACATGGCAGATTTTTATATGTGCATTTTGTTTAGCACAGGCAGGGCAGGTTTTGCTTTAAATTATCTTTTTCTGATGTGATTCTAACATGCAGTAACTCTACACATTACAATTTCCAAGGACTTACAGCACAAAAAACAGATTTTCATCCATGAGGTAAAATATGCACTACAGAACATACCATTTTGACTTTTCAATGTATACTGGGGTTATGCTCCACAGCAGTTCCTCTTGCAATTAAGTACACCAATATAATTTCTTTAAAAAATTCTTTTAGATCATTGGAACTATTGGATGATATGAGATTACATGTACCTGTTGACTCATTACTAATGAACACTCCATATTTCTGGAAGAAGTATTCTTTTACTGATATTAAAGAATTTAGGTAATCATAAGCTTTTGACAAGACTGGGAATTGTGTGTCAACTTCAACACTCTCAAAATGCCCCCTGAGTGGTCTAAAAAAGCAAGCTGTATAAGCAGAGTAGAGCTGGAATGCAAATAGTGAGATATTCTTATGCTGCATCATAGGAACTCATCAACTAGGCACTGCATCCCAGAGAAAGCATCTGCTGTGTGAAATTTAGGACAGTAATTCGCAGCCCACAGAACACTGCATCACCACAAATTATGTTTGTTATAAATTTATAATGATGTTCATATAAAAAGATTACATTTTACTAGTTTAAAGAAATGACAGCACTGGGCACTTTATAAATGTTTAACTAGTAGAGTCTTCATAATTTAAAATGTTGATGTTACATCACTGAAGATGCTGGGTTGAAACAATTTGAACTTGGAGAGGAGGGTAAGTTACTGTAGAAATCTGAAACCTAACTGAAAACCTAACCTCAATACACACAAATGCTATTTTTAAACATACCCTTGTTTCATTTACATGGAGCACAGTCATCTGAAATCGTGCAGCACCATATTCATAAAGTATAGATGTGATTATCATTGCAGGGATTGGCCTGTGAGCATGGGCTCTCTGTTAGGGAACCTTAGAAGTAAGTACTTGTTGTTAACAAATTCCTTAACCAACTGTTAGATGCATGAGATATCCAGGAAAAAAAAAATTAAGTATTTTGCTTTCTTTCATTCTACTTACGTTTTGACTAATGCTTCTAAAGTAATTTTCATCTTTGATCTTTCCAACAATCTCTAACTTCTTAAACAGTGCCTTCATTTTGCTCTAAATGGCCATATTTCTTGGTCTCATTGCCATGACCAGCATACCTTTGTTCTACTTCTATATTTTGACTCACAATTTCCATCAGAGAGATAACCTATATCTAGAATTCCCTGTCAGGCTTTTTGTCTCCTTTGTCTAATTTACGTGCCTCAGAGTCCCCTATCTTCACAGCCTGGTGGCCAAGGACTGTCTCCCTCTCCAATAAAAACACTCCAATTATATTCCCTGTTTATCTGCATCCACACACTTCTTTTAAAATCGAGCTCCGTATGACCTGCAAATTTGCTCATGGCAAGATTTTGGAAAACACCAGCTTTTCAGCAACACTCCAGCCTCATAAGATGAAGAGAGCAAGGATACAGACAAGTGAAACACAGCTAATGTTTGTTGGATGCCTTGTAAAAGTGCGTAAGTTGAAATATATTTTAAAAATCAACAGATTTTTTTCAATTGTTTTATTATTTTGAAAGCTTTTTCAGTAGAAAGAAACATTAGCAAGGAAAATAAGGGAGCAAGACCTGTTACTCTGATTGTCCACTACTAGGTGATTTAGAAGTCAAAGGAAGGAGCACTCCTCTTCAGTGGGAATCTAATTCCGACATTAGATTTCATCCTGGTACACCGTAGTTAAAATTTCCTGACACAATGTAACAAACTATTTCACCTTCAGTAAACTCGCCAGCAAGAAGATAGAGCAAGACAATCTATGTAATGAATGAGGAGGTCTTGTTGAAGGGTTTGCAATATAAGTTTGCAAAAAGTAACAGTAAGCCTTTTTACATGTAACTGTATCTCATCTTCAACACAACAACCAAAATCTTCCAAAGCTCTTTCAGTTTCTGGTAACAACTTCACATGAAGACTAAGGATTTTAAAATACTCCTGTGACCATAAGAATTTAAATTTTTAATAAAATGAAGATTAAATGAAGATTCTTTTATGTTAGTAATGAACTAGTCACGCATTCATACTTGCTTGCACAAGAACTGATCATTGCTCAATGATCTGTTTTACCCAGAATGGTGATTTTGAGTCAAAATATTTCCTATTAGGGAGAGTCACTTTCAGGCCATTTCTTGATCCTATTTTGAATACAGGAAACCAGCTGGATTGTTCTCTGGAGCAAGAAATTATTTTTTACTATGCTTAGATTGAGCTAATCACAATGAGGTCTCAGTCTACAGACTAATGAAATTCAGTTATAATAATAATGAAAGCAGCACCTACAGCTCATATGTTCCCATTAATGCTACAGAACATGGAAGTATGTGCAACTTGGTATTAAAATTCAAGCTGAGAGAAGATTTTTAATAATTCAAATCCTAATTTGATTGGTGTTAATAGATTCTCTTCAGCAAAACATTATGTGAGGACCATGATTTTAGCACAGGTTCCATGAAGCCTAGTATTTTTGACACAGCAGGCTTTGGGGCTCCAATAATCAGCCATTAAAAAAAAAAATCTCTCACCTTAGATCCAATTAAAATAAAATTTTGATTTTCACAATTGCTAAAAGTTTCTTGACACTTTGAGTTAAGAGTATCCCAAGACACACACAAAAAAGAAGATACATTGTGTTTGTAGTTAGAGATACACAGGGATATAAACCATATTACACAAAGTGAATTAGTAGCCCTACCATTCATCATCCCAGCCTTCTCAGCCACAGAACTGATATTATTCTACATCTCATTTGATGCAGCAATTGTAGTCACAGACGTACTAAATTCACCCATAATCCTGCCCTGGACAATCTCATCAAGATTTAAATATTTGCTTTTAGTATGATGAGGGAAAAAAAAAAAAAAAAAAAAAAAAAAAAGAGATTCCCTGACCNAAAAAAAAAGGCAGAGCATTCCTGTACCATCTAGTGCTTTGGGTCAAAAAATAGCGAAGTTTTCTCCAATCTGGTAAGAGCTACAGAGCTTCTGGACAGGATCCAAAGTGACAAGATGGAGGAAGATAAGAATTCCAGGAACTGCATCAGTCACTGAGACTTATTCATGGATACTCATTCTGCTTCTTTTCATAAAACAGAAAGATAAACACTGGAATAAACCCCATCAGTATGTAGTTTTAAAATGCTGTGATTAAGAATGCTGGCCAACCAAAAGAAGGTTATTGTAAAAATCAAAAAGGTAAATTAAAAGGAAGGCCATCAGAAATGGAAAAGGCCTATTAAAATTATCAGTGCTCTAACCAAATGTGTAAATCTAAATATCAAACTATTCTTCCCTCTCCTCCAGTAGAAAGAATAGAAAGCAAATGTCAAAAAAAGAGTAAGTCAAGGACACTGCTAACACATTGTCCTACTACTCAGCATCCTGAAAACACTCCATGAGTTTCTCAAAGCATAAGTGAGCCTGAATTTAGCCCTTCATAAACTCCGTAAGCCAGGCACACAGACGAAACATGCACATGCCCCTAAGGTGAAACAGTAGCTAATAATTTCAGATTAAAAATGAAAATTCTTATCAGACCTATAGTGAAAAACTGTGTCTGGGATTTCAGTACTCAGAATCTAGTTAGGCCAGGTAAAATTAACCACGCATAGTACTATAAAGAATGCCATGGGATCTCAAATGTAAATCAGTTTCAGGATACCTCTCACATCTGGATGTCCTAAGTGTTACTACAGACACAAATAATATTTTCATGCAGAACTTTAAAAAGTGTTTTTTGAAAAGTTATCCTTAATAGCAAGTATATAATTATAGACTAAATAATACATACCTTAGGACCTGGTATTGCTTGTAGAATGCATGACAACAAACGGTATTATTAAGTTTTGATTATACAAAAATCACACTGATTAATTGTTTTCCTTCCCAGCTACTGAAAATGCTTTACACTAAGCTTAAAAAAAATCTTCCATCAGGTTTTAATGGTGGAAGTGCAATATTTCATTTCCATGAGCATTTGTTAGAGCCCGTGTGACATTACAAACTGAACAAAAAGTTTAAAGCTTCAGTACAACTTACACAACAAAAAAAATCCAAATTACTCAGATAAATTAATCAATATTGGCTCAATTTTCATTCTGGTAAACAATGAAGTGCTGCATAGGGGCTGTACCACAAGAGAATTATGTCCATCAAACAATTAATTTCTTTAAATTACACTAGTTATACTCTTTCTATTTAAATAATTATTTGTTGTTTAAATTGTATTAGAGTAGTTGCAATTAGCTGCACGCATCTTCTGAGTAATTTAAACCAAATTTTTTTAAACCTTTGCTGTAAAATTGAATGTACTGCTTCCTGAGCAATGGCAATGGCCTAGCCCAGCAATCTAGCTCACAAATACCTCTGCAGACTACCCATATTCATCAGGAACACTGTAGCATTTTTTATTTTAAGAGTGTTATTAGATTGTATTTTGGTCAAACCATAGGCAAAACTCAAAAAGCCATACTTAGAAGCTTACTTTGCAACTAGATGAAAGCCCAGTGGAGGAGGAGGGAAGAACAGCCTCACTTGCCCCTGGAGACAGGGCGATTTCACCACTCCACTTGTTGCCCCTGTATCAGGGTATGGCAAGGCCTGAAAGTGCCATGGCAGAAGGCTGCCAAGTCACAGTGGGAGCTGGAGGCCTCCCAATCTCTCACCTCTGGAGATCCTCTCTAATTTCATTAAAACTATTAAAAAACCCCTGCCTGAGTGTGCAAACAGAAGGAGCTTCGCCACACAGCGGGAAGGGTGAAGGTGCATTTTCCTTCCCATGTATCTGTTTCAAAGGATTTTGAGCAACACATCCTGTTATGATCTGCATAATGTATCCTAATGCTGATTAGCTTCTTCCTATTTGGGAGGATCTAAGTTGTTTGTATCTAATGAAAGATCTAAGTTGTTTGTATCTAATGAAATGCTCCCTTTTACATATATACAAAGGTACTATCTTAAGGACTTTACTCTTGTAGACTGAAGCCAACAAAAGATGGTCTGTAAAGAATGGATACAGGCTTGGTAACAAGTTGAAAAGAAGAGATTAACACTAATGAAGGATAGAAATTGGTTCTGTAAGAGCAACCGAGTTTTTAAAAACATGTATAATTTCAGGAAAACTTGTTTGTTTACAGTGAGTATACCTACACACATCAGCAACCCACAAGTGAGTGTTTTGTTCACAGTCTAACAACCATAGCTATCATAAAATTACTCCTTAGAGCAATGGAATATTATGGATTATCTTAGCAACTAATGAAGTTAATTATTGGCCACTTAAAATATTCAGATCAGGAGTAAGATGCATAAAAAATTTTCTTCAGCTAATTTGAGATTATTTGAGTGCTGTGTTCCCTCAGCAGGACATACACCAACAAGTTTCCATAGACTTTTAGGACCATGGGAAAACAGACCTCTGGGAATTGCTGCACAAGCACCTCCTTCTGGCCCTTGGAGCTGCAGCTGCAAAAGGGATGCTATCTGAGAAACTCTTGGGATTTTGCTTCACCTTCTTTGAGGGAAGTTCCCTATAGATGTACTAGTGGGAATCTACTGAGGAGCAAACCTCCAGGAAGAAGTTCAACTTAGTGAGAGATTGCAGAACTGCTACTCTAAATCAAGTATTTTTCTACTTGGACTGTGTATCTCTCCAAGCTCTAAATGTCCTCATAATGCATGACCAGGGATTAATGTAACAAGGATCTAATCTGGGACCTATTGCAGTAAAAATATACACATATATTTTTATATACAAATGCTGAGCTGTCTATTCAAGAGAAGCAAATGCAGCAGATCTTTGTATAAAACTGAGGATGATATCACTGCTAATCTACATGACAGAAACACTTAAGGACTGCATGATTTGAATGACATCTTAGACATAGAGATTAGTGGTTCCCCAGGCTTCGGTACATTTGAAGCAGGGTAGTAAATTTGCCTGCAGGGAGATAGTGATACTCTTGTTGCAACTCAGATTGGCAGGGAAATGAAGTTAGAGTTCAATAGTCCTACAATTAAGTTAATGAATGTTATGGAATTTTGCTACCGTTCATGTATTATCATTCTAGCCTTAATGTCTTTACTACACAGCCTAAAATGATTTGAGAAATCTTTATACATATCCCCATGGGGTATAGTACATGCAGATGATATCCTAAATGTCTTAGTTGCGCACAAAAAAAAAGATGAAAAAACTTTTTGACACTTATGAAACACATATTAGTGAAAATGAGATTCTAGAAAGACAATCAGGAGAAAAAGGTGTGATTTAGGTAGAACTCAATATCCTTTCTGACAAGTATATAAGGGAACAAAAGTTCCCTCTTCACTGTGAGTGAAGAAAGCCTAATATTTACTCATGTTTCTCAGAGGAATTTTTCCTTATTACTATATGGAAGTAAAAAATAGTGCTCTCTTCTTCTGAAAGCTGAAATAATTTATTTGTGAGTACTGAGCATTAATCCCACAGTGATTATGTGTCCAGTAGAAAGATATTGGCTAGTTCTATAAAAAATGCCTTTACATTACATACTAGATGATAAATTGGGATGGCAGGGAAATTTTTTCCCTCTGAGGAAAAAAAGAAATTAAAAACTTCTCAGTAAAGCAGGCAAACCTCAACTACTTGCTTCCCAAATGAAAATTTCTTCTGCTTCATTAAAAAAAAATATATTTTTATCTTGGTAATTTACTGGACTCATAATAAGATGCACTATATCTTCACAGGAGAGATGGAATGATGAGATAGTGATTTCCATGACAAGTGGCAGGAGAGGTTTCTAGAACTAAAAAAGCGAGAGATCACTCTTCTGATGCCATCAATCAGTTATAAAAATGCTTCTAAGATGAAGTATATCTGAATAGCAGCATTGTCTAACCCAAAATGAAGCAATCAGAACAAGAGAGTTAGTGCAAAGGCTGAAGGAAAAAAACCTCCAAGCCCCGTTCCTTGATTCAATAATTTTATGCAGTCTCTGTTCATTTTATCAGTGGCAGTGAGAGAACATTCTTGTAAAAAAACGGGTTAACCTGTGCTTGACAGGTTAAAGCCCAAAGCTTTGAAATCTAAGAGGTAATTACAAAGAAAACAGAAAGAAGACAGTCAATGCTGCCTCTTTAGAGCTTTTAGATGATCTTTACTTACACAGTTACACAAGTTAGCTCAAAGCATATTTTCTCTCCTAAGGATTCATTTTTACAGCAAAATAAAGCTTATAAAAGGGTGTGTTCATTGTGATTTCAGTATTAAGTCTGTACAAAGTCTGGCCAATATCCTTATTTCTGTTTAAGAAATGCATGCAACAAAATTGTAGGAAAACAGTTAATGAAGAAAGTGCTGCAAGAAGTTTATATTGCCCTGCAGTCAATTTGCTGGTCAAATTTGACAATGATCATTAAAACACCTGAACAAAACAAAGTAAACTCAAATCTCCAACTTTTTTCAAAAAAACCTTCCACCCACTGGAGATAAAACACAGTGGTTGAATCATTAAGTTATAACAACATATAGATATGAGATTCCATTTCATCAAGGTCATGTCATCTTGTACATCAACAAATCCTCTGATATGCCTTAAACTGAAGGCTCTGAAATCGTTATATCTGCCTCCACTGGCTCACTGCATGAGCCATGTTTTACATGTTTTACTTCATGTAAAACACTTGAATCAAGGTTAAGTAGTCACACTGCTATGCCCTTCCATATTTCCAGCAATACATGCTATAAAGGCATCTGTAGCATAACCACATGGAGCTCTTTTTGTACATTACATAAGCAATACCTGTGCCTGTACCAGCAAAGTCAATGTAACCACAAACTGAAAAGTTACTCCGTATAAGCACTGATTTGCAACAATGAAAATTGGTGCATATACTGATCTCTCTATTAAAATATTGCTCAGATATATAAAAACACTGCTCTAGGCTTCAAAATTCAGCTGATGTGGGCTGAATCCTTCTTAAATGGATATGATTATATTTCAATGTCTTTTGTGATTACGACAATTTTGACAAGATAATAACCTCCTCTGAACAGGACTTTTTAAGGTTTAGAGAAATAACATATGATTTATTAAATAATCTGTCAAATTATCTATGAACCCTGCTTTCAAAAGAAATTGTATGATCTCATTACAATAATTACTGAAAATCTATGTCTGATGTTATAAATAACAAGTACCAGGTATACAAAGGAGAGAACTGGAACCTAAAGTACAGGAACTTGCAAGGTTCAAAAGGTGCAGTCACGTTCTCTTAAAATAGTCAATAGTAGTTTCCATGTTAAGTATCCTGCACACTGGGTTAACTTTTGAACCCTAGGCTTCAAAATGGAGAGAAATAAACAAAATGTAATAATCTAGATATGTATATTGCAGCCTCATTTCTCTTCCCTTCCCTCACACTTTGTTGCCTTTTTACTCATATTGCTTTTGGAGAAAAGCAAAAGCCAGTTCTACACATCACAACAATTATTCAGAAAGAGTAGCAGAGGTACAAGCTAAAATCAATAGGAAGTATCTTTACAATTTTAAACATCATATAAACTTTAATTTTATATATTCATGCTTCTTTAAGGGCAAGATAGGGCTGGGCAAAACAGAGAAGAAGGGTATGGTGTTTACTTTCCTGTGATCTAAGTACAGCAGGCAGGAGATAGAGGACAAGATCTCTGAAATCTCTACAAGGGAGTAGCGTCCTTTTAATTCCTGCTGCCATGGATTACGGTCTTACTCTAGTAGTCAGCACTGCACTTACAAAATGGAAGGATCTCCTGCCTCGTACACTGGGGCAGTTATCCTCTTTTAACTGAAAGCTCCTGCTTTTGAAGAGTAAATGATGAAGTACTCAAACAATGCAAGGTTGTTGACAATGCAGGCAAAGCTTCTTATTAAGACACTTCAAGATAAAAGCCTGTAGTATTATCTGAGAGAATGCTACAGACACTAAAAGATTTCCTTCCTAAGCTACCTGAAAGACATAAGCTGCTGTCATTCCACTGTGTTGGAGCAGGACAGAAATGATCCGTCTACATGTCAACATCATCACCAGAAGCCCCCACATAATTCCCACTGCCTGGCTCTCTACATTACAGCCACTCCAGCACAAGTGGTCCCTATAGCTCTGTGAGAATGAAGACTCAACAGCCCATGCACAAACCTATTTCCAAGTACAAAATAGCCTTTTATTCACTGTGAAATAAACCACTGTGTGTCTGAACAGATATTTAATGCTACAAGGTTAGTTCTTTCAGAAGGCATTCAGAAAATGGTTTCAATACCTTATAGAGCTGAATTACTAAACAAGTATAAAAATAGCATGAGTTATTTAAACTGCTGAATGGTTAACTGAAATAGGAGAATTCCTACATCTTTTTTGTAAGAGGTGTTAAGTGCAGAAAGCTATCTTCTCCAGAAAAGTGGAATTTAAAGACATGATATTCAACTTAGCATATTTGGGTTTTAAAATTATTTAAAAATATTTTTTCCCTTGAGAGGGGAAAAAACCAGCCCAAAAAATTATCATATAATATAAAAGAAACATGCAGACTTTGGAAAAGGTTAGATGTCAACTCACCAGTCTCTTAACAATTTTCAACAAAAGCTTAAGTTCTCGTGGATCTTCTTTGGACTTCAGTACTTCAGCAAAGCTGTTCATGTTTTCTGGAGACATACTCTCCTGATTACTCCCTCCATACAGCTGAACCAGCAATAATAAGCTCTGTGAGGCGCTCAAAAATATTTCAGTATCTTCACTGGGAAGCTAAAAATGAATGAAAAATGAACAAACAAAAATCAAATTCCAATTTCAGAAAAGTTGCATTTCACTGGGGATGTGGAAGAGTATTAACATTTGCATTGTGACAGGAAAGAATTTCTAGTTGATTGACTCAGCATTCCACTAAAATAAGCTTAACAAAGTGATGAAAACATAATTAAAACATACCTACTCTTAAGCAGCAGTATAATGATATCTGCACTCTGATTCTGTCTAAATAGACCAAAAGTGGTCTATCTAGAGGGACATCATAACAGCACCAGAAATGTTGCTCCCAACTACGTTATTTTATTCTACTTTAAACAGAAGCAGTAATAGGAAAAAGTATCATTACAGCCACGATGTCTAATCTTCTACATCACGCACACCATAAAATTTCATTAAATTATTACTAAAGCAAGCCTCTTGAGGTTGAGCACAGGCTACCTAGTTATTTAATGGATTTTAAGTAGTCACATTGGGAGGTACATTTTGAAGATTTAAAATATTTTCCTGAATTCTAACTTTTCTACACTCCTTTGAAGATCAGACACTGCAGCAGGCCCTAGCAATAGGATGGAAAATTATTTCCTGGGAAGCAAAATTACAAAAGAGATTTAAGGACATGACTAGAGATCATCTTTAAATGAGCTTCCGATAATATGACACCATTATCAAAATGATTTATATATTTCCTGAAAGTACAATCTGGAAATAACAAGTAGAGATATAATATTAGGCCTGTATTTGGCACTGACAATGACATTTTGGAATGACAACAGGAATGCAATGCCTAGTGTCAGCACAGAGAGTTCACAAATGCTAGTGAAAAAAAAATCATAGAGGTTTCTTGGGAACAGGCAAGAGGATGACAGATTGGAAAACGTAATAGCCAAGGACTGAAGGAATTTAGTGTCTATAGCATATCAGAGGGAGGGTTAAAGTGGATTTGATCATATGCTCTCGATCATATGTGGGAAAATGCAGGCTGAGGATAGGTTAATTCCTTTACCCGAAAAAGGACTGATAAGAGATGATAGCTCAAAACTTCAGACAAAGCAATTCAGATTAGAAGAAAGATAATACTGCGATTTCCTTTTTTCTCTTTCTTTCTTTAATAAGAACAATTAACTGCTGAAAAAACTTCCATAGAAGACAGATTCTCCATCAAAGACAATTCAAATATCACAAGAATATTTTTTTTCTAAAAAAATAACAAAACCGTTTACTCTAATGAGGAATTAATTTGGGAAAGTCCTGTCCATATATATCCCTCAAGGAAATCATTGTAATAGTTTTTTTTCGCCTTATAATCTATGACCTGAACAAAATGTCAGTGGTAGTCTTAACCGATTAGGTATGGAAGTGTAAAAACACTTCATCATGCCCATTCATTTTTTTCATTCCAAAAATATTATTTACACCAAGTAAGTCAGATAAAAGTACAGTAAACAGACTATCCTCACAGACAACAAAAGGAAAAAAAAACCACAATTTGTCCAAACACTTATGTAATATGCCAAATCATTTCAATAATGATTACTAATTTAATCTGCAGTATGAAATTCCTAATTTTTTTCATTTTGAGGAAAACCCATACAGTTACTTTATAGCAATCTGAACATATCATCAGACATACATCTCTCAAACATTCAAGCAGCACTTCCCAAGGGATCTGCATGCAAATACAATCCTGTTTTCTACTAGCTTCATAGAGTTGCTGTTTAAAACAGACTGAACTGAGATGAAATCTCTGAATATATAGCCCCAAGACACATCACATTCTATTTGACCTAATACTATGCAAGTGACAGGACCACAACAGCTATTTCTTTGTCAGTTTTGCTATATGTTTTTTCTTCATTCCAATCTAAATGAGACTTATTTGATTATTTCCTTTCCATCATCCAGACTTCTCTAATAACATCATCAGCACAATTAGCAAATCCAAAAAGCAGGAAAAGCTACAAATAGTAACAAGCTTTATAATTCCATTTATATCTTTAAGCCTCAAAAAATTGAAGAAAAAAAAATCCACTGATTTCGCTTGGGGCTTTGAGACAACTTTCATTTCCTTCACTGAAATAAAATGCCATTAGAGAAAGGAAGGACAACTATTTCTTTTTTACTATCTCTCTCACCCCTTCTAAAAGCAGTATTCGAAGTTAATTTGTTACTAGATCAGTGTAGGCAGCTACTTCAATGACCGCCTGAAGAAAATCACAGGACAAGGATTATATTCAATTTTCAAATGTTCATTGGCTAAACAAAAGTAAAAAATGAAAAATCAGTGAAAATTTTGGTCATTGATATATCCTTGCCTGGGTACTGCAGTGGAGGCTAATTCCCTGGGCTCCACAGGCACAAAAATCCCATGTTTAGTCAGTATCACAACAACTATACTTGGAAGTGAGACTGATCCCAAGGTTTTTTTCCAAGATATTCACTAAATATCAGAGGAGTGGAAAGCTGTTAGTCTTCATAGAGGACTGCTCCTACAACAAACGTGTGTGAAGAAATCCATAAAGCACTACAAACATCAGTGGTTCTTCCCAACACCATGACTATCAAGGAAGCAAACAAACAAGTCCAGCTGGTTAGTGTTATTCCCAAGGGAGATTCCTTATTACAGCAGAAACACGCACAGTTAGTGAGGCAGTGGAACACTTTGCCCTAGAAGGAAGAGCTGTGCTTGGACCAATGGCCTTGCTTGGGCCTTGATTCTCTCCTCCTAGCAGGCCCAACCTTTTCTCATTGTTGTTGTTCTTTGTCCCCAACAAGAGAAAGGAAAACCCTTTCAATCCAATGAAAGGAAACTTTCCATCCAATCCGTCTTGGCATCATACAGTCTTGCTCCTCAGAGGCTTTCAGTGACCATGTTCCAAGTATCACTCCACAGGTCCCAACACCTGCCAGTTATGACATCACATTACTCAATCACCAGTGCCAATCAAGTCTTTCATCCCCTGTTGTACTTCAGGTTGTTCTGCTGCTCTGCTTTCCCAGAGTCCCTTTGAGCTTCGGTGTTAACTAGACTTTGGGGAGCAAGTTGCTGTTACCCTGGGAAAATTCAGGGCAAAACAATAGCAGGATTGATCTTGTATGAAGAGAAAAACAAGCTTGGAATAGGAAAGGCCATATTTACTCTGAAGGGAATGAGAATCATTGGCCTACAGTCTAAGTCATCAATAATTAAGGTGGAAGAGGAACTCTCAGCAATGTACCTATTTAAGTATGTCCACATCAGCATTTTTCTCTGTAACTCTCACCATTTTGCCATTTCACTTCTGACAAGTAATGATTTAGATGTCAAAAGTTGTAAGCTGGTAACCTGAAATTTAGCACTGGCTGCCAGTCAGTGTTAGTACTGGTTATAAAGAGTAGGGGATCAGAAGAACATTATAAAACAAAACCAATGGCTGCAAATATAATAAATATCTGTAAATACAGAAAATCAAAAATGAAAATTCAGCTTTCAAGTAAATACCCCATGTTTAATAAGAACAGGAAAAACAATCATGTTGTTTAACAATGAATACAGATGGATGGTTCATCTCTTAATTAGATGGAACAGCATTCTGATTATTTTTCTAATCAGAACAATTCAATTTAGTATGAAGTATATTTGCTCGAAATGCATTTATAGTTTTTGTTTTTCAGGAGAGTAGAAACCCATGAAGAAACTAATTCTAACACTTTAAAAGAGTATCTGCCCCTTAATATTTCATAATTACGTGAAGTTTCCTTTTCCTTTCTCAGTCTTAGAGGGGATCATGGATTCAGCCCTTCAGCAAGGTAGAAAAGTCACCAGTACTTCTCTTGCAGCTGTTAATATTCTTGGCTAGTGTATAGCTTGAAGAGAATCCAGCACCTTAAAATAAATAACTGAAGAGCTAAGGTCATAAATTCTGCCATTCTCTAACTGAAAACTGGAGATCTATTTTTCACTCATTTTAAAATAATACCTCATGACAAGACTTCTGTGCAATGAAAGCAGTGTATTACTCTTTGCCTAATTTTTATGGCCATGTTATAACTTCCTGTAAAACAAGCCTATAACACAAAATTCTACTTTCTTTTCCTTTCTAGATGGAACCTGTTCTGTGTATTTTAGAGTTAATGTGGTAAAGAGCAGGAAGTTTCTTCTTGTTGCATATCTATATTTCTGCAGTCAGTTCTCAAAAATTCCATCATTTTAAACTGAGTTGCAGTGTGTTCATGAATTGCAAACCACTGCAAGAAACGTGTGATCATTTGAGCTGAAGTGGCAGTTTTCATACCGTTGGAATTGTTACAGCATCTAATTTTAGAGCTACAATGAAACTGCCTGGATTACCCGGAGGGGACACTATTTCGGTGCATTAATGAGGTTATACACATAGAGAGTTTATTACGATATGAAATAGATATTCATTAGATCACTAATGTGATTACAGAACGTGCTGTAAAGGAAGCACCATGGGGATCTATAGAGAAGATGATTTTGCAAACATTTTACAAAATGTAAAAGCAAAACATCACTATTAATCTGCTAGCTTTACTATGCTATTCTTATTAGCAAATATGCACAATTTTAAATCAAAAAATAAAATATTATATTTTTATTTCAGGCCATTCTCCTACCTAAAGGAAAAATATATATATATTCTCTTCATTTTAATCTAGGATAATTGTTGAGAAACTAAATCCCCTTTCTGAAATTCTATGCATGTAACAACATTTTCTTCTTTCCTCTGGTTTGTTTGTTTGTAGACTTATGGTTTTTAGGATAGCTCTGTATAAGAGAATACTTCAAATATAGTATACAAATATATGTCTCTCCACTCTGACCACAGAGCAGTCTGTATTCCTAGAGAAAGACATGTGAAATAAAATTCTAAAGTAATCATTCTTCTGCAGTTATTTTCATTACTCATTAGCAAATAACTTCATGCACTCTGAAAATGAAGTCTGGGCACAGCCTTAGCGTCAGTGAAATATAGAGACAAAAAATGCCTAGAAAAGACCATCTCATTCATCTGTGTGCGCTTAGGCTTCATATTTGTCCTCCTCACGTTTGGATATGACTAACTGGACGTTCAACAGTAACATACAGAGCATAGTAATCAAGTGCAAATTTTCCCGGTAATATTATCATGAGGAAGTCTCCCAACAGAAATCAAGAAAAGTTCTCTCCCAGCAGTTCAGTAGGCTCCAGAAATGACTGGAAGATCTACACCTAGGAACTGAATCTAGGACCTACAGAAAACAAAATTCCTTTTTATAGGTATTGGCATGGTTTCCAAAACTTTGTGAAAATCCACACTGAAGTGATTTCAAAAGTAATTTTTTTCAGTATAATGGGTACATCAAAAATTAGAAGGTGTTTTGTATGTTCTACAATTGCTGCAGGTTTCAGAATATTCCAATTTAATTTACGTTAAGCAAAGAAACATTACCCAACAAAGCTAAGTGTAATTAACTTTTAAACACAAAACTGCCAAGGAGAAGATTAAATGCTCAATTTTTTTCCTCTTATTGATCAATTATGGTCATAATGATCTTGGGATTAAATACTGAATTCTCCGTATTTGCAGTGTTTGCTGCACAACAGAGTTTGTAATTATTTATCCTTTTGCATTGTTAAATCACTGAAGTTTCATTTAAATGCAATCTAGGTTTCTGAAACTTGCTTTGCTATGCCTTTAGTGACAGACTAAATCACAACCACAGAAGGGAAAAATTGATTCAAAGTTTTTGACATTTTGAAGTTTAACTTGCATTGATTTTCTGAGGGATTATTGAGAGAGAAAAACATGTGGAAGTTGAGCAAAATAAAAAGACAAGTAAATGAGACACGGAATAATAATCTACTTGAAGGATATACATTTCAGTGAGGGAAAACAATTACTCAATGTATCTAGGAAACTAGGAACTAGAAAACAATGTGACTAGGAAACTATGTAAGTGACTATAAGAAACTATAAATATGCTAAGATAGGCAGAAATAGCAAAGCAGAGAAAATAATTTTAACTCAATATTTTAAAGTAATTGTTAGTTCAAAACGTAAGTCCTCCATTATCTCCAGAAAACAAAGTTCACAAATAACTGAATGCCTCAAAACAGCAGTAAGGGGTTATGTACCCACACAGCTCAATGAATACAGAGAACAACCACTGGCAGCTTCACAAAATTTCAGTTTAGGTAGGCCTGAGGCATTTTGAGGAGTAGGGACCGCACACATCTTGAGACATGCTCTAGACTTCACAAATAACCTATTTCTATTTAAAGAGATTAGAGCATAAACCATTTTAAACAAGTGATTCCTAAATGCTAAAATGATTGTTCTATTGCTCAAATTCTTCCAAGCTTAACAGGAAATGTTTAATAGAGCAGTGGGAAAAAAATATTTGAAAAATCAAATTTAACAAACCTAGCTGAAATAACTTTTACACATCCAAACAAGAGAAAATCCCTCACGCACAGAATCTTTACAAAACTGAAACCAAAACAAGACAATATGTATGTACGTGTCTGTCTGTCTGTCTAAAGAAGTGACACTGGTGGACATTATCTTCTAACCTGTATGTTAAAATCAGAAGATTTAGAATAAGCATTTGAAACAAACCGGAATCTGCAGAAGTACAGAACAAAGCAAAACATATTGGTAATTTACAGCCATGCTTCTGAAATACAAGGACAAGTCACAATCTAATCAGTACATGTTAACTATACAATTATCTTATCCTTTAATTTATAAAAGACTTCCAGGTGGTATAGGCTGAGTTAAAGCTTGGCCTCTAATTTTCTGCTCTTTAAAAAGTTAATATAATTTAAACTAGCTTCATTTTAAAGGAACATTTGCATATCTTCATGTCATACTATTTATCATATATAGCAGTTTTTAAAAATCAATAGAAAATAAATTAAAATAATTTATAAAGATGAAATATTAAATAGTTGAAATTCAGTCACTTTGTTTTAGGTCATTCAGAGAACATTTCCAAAAAGCCTTTGTCAATAGCTGGTTTAAATAAATCTATCAAAGGAGGATTTAGCACCAAGAATAATGCCAAAAATTAATAAAAAAGGAATCACACACTTCCCTAAAATAGATGACAGACAGTGCTAAAGATAGTAGAAGGACCGCAGTACTGATATCACAAAAACCCTGAAATCCACTATTTAAATGAAAAAAAAAGGGTCTGGAAGAGAACACAGTGAATCTGAAACACCTCTAAGTGAAATAACCCAGAAAGGATATCATGATACACTGAAATTCTCACATACCATTTTAATGGCTTTATGTTGACTTACAGGCTGATGCAGACTCTAAAAGCGCTGTCCAGCTCAAGAAGCATTCTACTACAAACCATTACACACAGAGTAAATACAGATCTCTATGACAGAGGTTGAGCTGATGGGATACATTAGGGCCACAATGCAGCACTATGTGGAGGTTTCAGTGCAGTGGGGTACATCTAGCAAACCCTGAAAACTGCCTTTAAACAGACACACTTCAAAGATGTTTACAGACCACAGGGACCACTCCCACTCAAATCCCTCAGGATCATGTTGAAATAAAATCCTTGAGAAAACTCAGAAGGCTCAAACCCTAGAAAATAACATTAAAATGCATCACTTGCTACAAGCCAATTTTGCATTTACTGACTTCTCTAAAGGAAGCAGTAGTATTAGTTTCAAATTTTGAACGTCATCCTTTCCCTATGCAGTCGTGACTAGTCCATTCTGAAGGATAAATGTTAGCTATACATACGTATCCAAACTGAGAACCTACAGTCTGCCCCTTGTGGCTTCCCTGGCCCTAAGTTGGGCTTCTCCCTGGGAGCTCCCCTAACTGGGGAAGCCCTCCTGGAGCAGTTCTGTGCCAGGAATGAGAGACGCATTGGACTTTTTCGGTTTTCAGCTTCTTNGGGTTCCAACAGCCCCTCATTTCACTTCTATGCTCTGGACAAACAGATTTACTCTGACATCACTGGTAACCTGCAAGTCACTGTGACTTGTAACTTCTTACAAAGTGTTAGAGTACTAGGTGGGAGCTTATAATCAACTAAAAACTAGTAAAGAGTGCTCTAATATGTTGAATTCAGTTGCATAATTCCAGCTTCAGCACCATTCCATAAGGTTACAGACAAGCAAACTCTCACCAGTTGAATAAGCCGGCTAATCAGGTCCGTCAGGGGTTTATTGATAAGCAGAAGGTCTTCGGCAGCCTGCGTGTCCCCTCCTGCCCCAGATTTCTGTGCCTTAAAAAAAGAGAAAAGAAATCAAAAGCAATCCTGGTGATTGTTCTGAGGAACAAATTAGGTCCACTAAGTGGTCGAAGTGTGAATGGAAGTTTGGAGGAGACTTACGCACTCTTTTCTAGTCAAAATGTTCCTGGGCTCCCAGTGAGCAGTTATGCTCCCTCTGTGACAATAAGCACAAAGCAAAGAGACCCATGCTGTCGTACCATTATATACAGGCTGAATATACTGACCTGCACGACATTTCTTCAGCAAAAGGCAATAAAATGTACCTGCAAAATATTTCTCAAACCAAGATAATCAAGGTGACTGAAAATTTAGGATTCTCATCAATATTGTCCATTTTTGCCTGCCTGCCTTACACTGTATCCTGAAATATTCACTATATAGTATAATTCAAATTATTTCTGAAATAGGAATAATAAAGTTTTCAAGTAATAAGATCAGTTACTACTTGTAATTCTGACCACTGTCATCCTCCCATCATCAAGACATACTATTATCCTAGACAGTGCTATTTATGACCAATCCCTGCCCCAGGGCTCCTGAAAGGTCAGGTTGCAGGATTTTTCATTTAATGTCATTACCTTGCACCAGCTTTGGACCATGACCCTATACAGTCAATCTGCTAGAGGAAAAAAAAAGCAAACATTTTGTTTAAAGAACACATTTCAAAATAATTTGTATTGTGTTTCATTTATAGCTCAATCCTAAAAACGACTGTCCCAGTGTAATATTTGGAGGTTTTCATTTGCTTAAGTGAACAGGGGAGCAAGCTCCCTGAGACAGGTGCCACTGCTGCTCAAACTCAAACTGTTGATACTTATAAGTTGAAATGATAATGTCTTTCTTCTGGAAAGGATTTCTAAATAAAAGAGAATTGAAGAGCTGTTTCTCCAGGCAATAAGTCCCATTGGTATGTCCATCTCTGAGACTCACCACAATTACCTGGAATGCTGAAGTTAAAGAAGGACAAAAAGTGCAGAGAAGACAAAAAACGGAACATTATATTAATGAAGAAAGGGAAGGAAGCCACCTTCACTTCGGCAAAATTTAAAACAGCTTTTTCTCATTAATACACAGATGAGAAGACAGACACCTTCCATCAGGAATCTTTGACTGCTTTCTTTAACTGTTATATGTTAGTGTCTTTGGAAAGAGAATGAACAACAGCACTAAAGAAATTATATATGTATATGAAGGATACACACTATATCATTGTTAAACCTACGTTAAGTTGTAGAATCACATAATCACAGAATGTTAAGGGGTTGGAATAGACCTTAATGATCATCTAGTCACACCCACACTCACCCCCAGGAGGGGACACATCCCACTAGACCAGGTTGCTCCCAGTCTTATCTAACCTAGCTTTGAACACTGCCAGAGCTGGGGCATCCACAGCCTCTCTGGGCAACCTGTGCCAGAGTTACAAAATAGAGTCCATATATCAAATTGAAATTGCAAATTCTTTTCAGCTAATATGGATCACCTCTGGGACATACGACAAAAGTTCTCCAACACAGACATGCAAATTAATCTGAAAGTACTTCCCCTGAACCTGGATACAGTTATCAGCACCATCCAATATGAAGTACTTCAGTGCAATGGAAAAGCGGTGATATGTATTGCCTATGCAGCTGGATAAGGTTACCACTTTACACATAAAATACTTAAATAAAAAGGATTCAAGTGAAGGTACTACCATCTGTAAAAGACTTACTTAAGCCTCAGAAATGGATAATACAAGAAGATTTGATTTTGTTTTAAGTTCTGATTTAAATGGTATCTTATTCAAAACATCTCTATAAGAACAGTCTAAGAATAATATTTGAGATGCATTTAGTGACACGAGAATAGTGGAACACTATGTAGTCAATAACTAATGACCGTCATTCAATAGGGTATGTGTACTGATGTAGAACTCTCAGGGATCTTGTGATGAGTACTGTCAAGACACGTAAGCCAAGACAAGTAACATCATTGTAAAATTAATATTATATGGGCACAGAATAGACCTATGCTTCAAAACTCAGTTTACCAGCTGCTCCTTGTTACTCACTAGACTTTACGAGCAAAGCAGATTACTTTGGCAAGAGATAAACAAAACTGGAGCTGGAGTTTCAGTGCATCAATCAACTGTTGTATTCAAGTAAAGCCAGAACAGAATATGGCTTTGAATGAATAGATTTAATTTTAAATCTAAATAAAACCCATCAATTCAATACTACCAATCCATGTGCAAGATCCTCTCTCCTCATGTGTTCTCCAGAATAATTTACCTCATCACTGCTGTATGGGGCATAAGTACAGAATTCAGCTCTCTATGATTACACAGAGTGATGCCAAAAATATGACAACAAGCAATTAGCCTACAAAATTTGATCTATGAAGTGATTCTTAGATGAAAATATCATTACAGAACCTGCTGATAGAGGACTTAAAAAAGACAAGGTATTGTACCATCACATATCTAAACCAAACCAAAAACCTCGCAGTGAAATGTGGTTGATAACATAGTTGCTTGTGTAAATCAATGCAGAAAAAAGAAAAAAAGCTCAGTTTTCAACACCAGCTTCTTACATTAAGCCTACTTAATAAAACACCGCCAAAAAATCCCAAAAACCAATCTCCCCACCACAAAACCCTGCAAACCAAAAAACACGGAACCAAAACAAAAAAAACCAACCAACCCACAGAGGAGGGCCTCTGGAGATGAAAGAAGCCACATCCTGAAAGATATTACAACCTATCTGCAATCTTTTGAATCTCTGTCCTTTAGATATATTTCATCTGACAAATATCTCTTCTTCAGTGAATAATACCAAGAACATAAAAAACCTAACACAAGGAGTACGTGGTGTTGTTTGCAGTGTAAACACAGAAGTCGCTTCCACTTGACTAACTTAAAAATTTGGCAGATCACCTAAAAAGAAAAGTAATATTTGCTAGATTTACATCATGTCTAAAAAATAATGAATGCTTTTCCTTCATATGTTACTAAGAGGGTTATGTGACATTTCTTTGCATTGTATTTTGTGCTCCATTTTTAAGGAGGAGGATGTCTTTGTTGGAGGACAAAGTCCCACCAATGCCATGACTTGCAGTGGTTCAAAAAGTAACTTGGAAAACATTAAGTTTTCACTACACTAAAAGTCACATGAAATCAGAATAGTGGGATATTATTAATCATTATTAATAT
>VXBC01011642.1:80049-209561 GCA_013399945.1 Ploceus nigricollis
TTAATATAATTATTATATCATATATAATATCATTATTAAGGATAGTAGGAAGTTATCTAAAAAATTGTTTAAGACCGTCAAGACCCACGAGTAAATCCCATACCTGCAAAGTCTGGCGCACAATGTTTGCTGTATACGTCAGCATGTATTGCAAAATGTCAAGTAAGGACAGAAGCAACACATTTGCTGTCTTGGTGCTCCTTTTATCATCTGCCTCCAAGTACAGGGCCACAGCTTCTGTTAGGAGATTACAGACGTGATGAGTCAGTCCTATGTAGAAAGTGAGACAAAAAAAAAGAAAAATAAATAGGCTATCAGGACAAGAATAGTGTGGAAGGCGACCTAGATAAAATAGATTATGATAAAACAAATTTTACATACTTTATGACTATTTATTACATTTCCTCTTTTTCTCCATTACTACAATTACCTCCTCTCCTATTCTGTTTGGACCGGCTCACAAAGAGAGTAAAACCAATACAATCAAATTTGCTAACTGCGTGGATTCATTAAATTAAATTAATCCTAAACTTTTCTGTGGCATGGTCACAAATCTCTTTCACAACACCCCTAGTCACAAGAATTTAGCAATTTCTCCTGGCTGTTACAGAGTGACACTTTAAGGTGGAACCTAGAGCTTCTTAACTGAGCTTAAACTTTCTTAACTGGTCTGTCAATTAGAGCCTTAGCTGTATGCTTTATAGAATCAAATAGTGCTATGCTTAACAAAAAAAAAATTCAGAGGAGCATCATAAATTAAACGCTGCCTACTACATTAAAATGTTATTAAGATTTGTTTTACTGCTGGTAGTAAAAACTTTCCTGAAAATATCTTCTTGTTTTGAAGGGTTTTTTTTAAGCTCCTTTAGAATTCAATAGCATCAGCCCCTGTAGCTTGCCAAACCACAAATCAATAGACAGAGCAGAAAAATATAATCCAATTCAAGACAATATCGATTCCATTCAGAATCTTTCTTCCTTTCAAATACAAAGTGATTGAGTTCATTATATGTGATCTTAGTCTATTTCTTTCAGATTTTTCATAAGGGATGAAACATACTTTTTTTCTTAACAAAACCATAATATCTTTGCAAACCATCTTTTAAACTTGCAACTCACTTGGCTGCACATATGTAGTAACACTGCAGTGTATCAGTATATTAGCTTCTAGTCTCCAAGACATCAAAAAAGACAAGTATTTCACTGATTTCAATTAAGTAAAAAGTGTTCTTATATATGTTCTCTCTAAAAGTCATTGTATATATTTCTACAAACATCAACACATGATTTATATGAGACACCGTAGAACACATTATATGCTTACACCATTCAGCTTTTGAGAACAGTCAAACTTCTGGGGATTTGAACTACTTTAGCTTTGAAATATACTCCATCAATTAACTAAACTTCTTACAAAATATTTTCTTCTCCTATTCCTCACTGTTAATACTTTCCTCAGGAAATGAAATACATTTCATTTAGAATACAGTTATGGTTCTAGATCATTAAGACTCTTACTCTGCTTCTATCTCACAACTCCTGTGGTTTTATGATTATTAGCCTTATTCTTTCACAACAGTTTACTGATGGATAACAGCTCAGGACAAGCTTTGAATTTCCTGGAGTTTTGTCTAAATAAACCAAGCTCTCAAAATGAAATAATTCTAATCTCACACATTTAATTTCCTTCTTTTTCAGAGTGAAATTTCTGCTGCAGTTCTGAACACCTCATACAAAAATCAGATAGCATGCATCTGACAGTGACACATTTAAGTGATGTCACCAATACCCACAAAGAAGAAAAATGACATAATTGCATGTCTACCCAACACAAAACTTGTGGTTGTCTACGACTATTTTCAACAGACTAAATCAGAATAAACCTAAGGAAACAGTCCAGCAAGACTTGGTCCCTATCAAAGTGAAGTCTGAAAAATTGCCTGCAGGGATATGACCAAGTACACATTGTTTCTCCCGGTACATGGCCACAAAACCCATAGTCACATCAAAATGAATGAGTCATCCCATTCTTTCCAGATGGCTTACAAATAGCCGGTAGGACAGTGACTTGGAGATGATTGCTAAGCAGGTCACTTTCATAAGCAGGCATTGCATTGCATGGATCATCACTAAGAATTTTTTAGGCGGTCATCACTCACAATACTAATAG
Organism: Ploceus nigricollis; assembly: GCA_013399945.1. Lineage (NCBI taxonomy): Eukaryota > Metazoa > Chordata > Aves > Passeriformes > Ploceidae > Ploceus > Ploceus nigricollis. The sequence continues at coordinate 82,220 of VXBC01011642.1, forward strand.
GGTGTAGTAGGGACTGAACAACAGGGAATGACTAGTAGTGAACAAAACACCAGGATCCATGACTGTGATTTGGAATCCTTTTGCTTTCAGCTTTGAACAGAACCACTTGCTTATTCCCTTAGCTGTACCAGCCTGAGTCTCAGAACTGACTCATTTCTATTGTTTGGTGAACAAGGAGGTGAAGCAAACATTCAACCCTCTCTCCATCCATTGAGACATGAATAATATAATCACCTAGATTTTATATTCTTGAAGTGCTTACATCCTAAAGGTATGTGTAATAGCATCCCTGCCTCCAAACACCTCAGATAGTCACGTTTATCTAGTTAACTAAAACATCAGAAGTAATGAATTTCATTGATGCAGATATATGTTCACACAGAGCTAATGTACAAAGATATGCAAGCCAAATTTGAAAATTTTGTGGGGAAAAAATTTCTTGGACTTAAAATACTTTTGGAAAATTTAGCACATCCAAACTTGATAATAAAGATGTCTAGAATAAAACACTGGTGCACCTAATGTGCTGCATGATTCATACAGAAACCTGATAAACACTTGGTTCCAGAAAAAGAAAAAAGCAACAGACTGATCTCTTGCCAGGTAAATAAAGTTCCAGACATACTCTTTAAATGACTTCATCATGTCACAACAAAATGAAAATTGGAGGCCACAGTTGTAGACAGGTAAATATACTCCTTGCTTACACCACAAGACAAAGTACACACACTTTGTGCTCAGAAGAGAAATTTGGGAAGCTGGTGTAATTTACAGTGACCATGACAAAACTCCATAGAAGTCTAATGGCCTTGACCATTGGCACTGTAACCAGTTTGCTCAAAAGGCAGCTATAAAGATCAAGACTGACATGTTTCAGCATTCAAAAAATTGAATTGCAAAACACATAGTTTGGAAAAAAAGTATGCAATTTTATAAAAAGGAAATTGAATTCATAATTCAGTAGATCATAATACAAAAATCACATATGTATCTCAAAGTTTCAGACAATATCTTGAAGGTTTTCTCCCAAATTTTACAACAGATTAAAGAACGACAATTTAATTTCCTAAATAAAGCCTAAACCAGTATGTATCTTTAAAAATTTCAGACTCTATATTTCAGAGTCATATGTAACAGACATAGGTTTCTTATGCATAAATTCTCAACTCTTGATTGGAAAGTGAAATAGGCTCCAATTGAAAAGGCACACACTTCATGCCCTCCTGAACTTTGCAAGTGATGGATCTGAATACAAATGTGTCATAGAGGAGACTTAAACCAAATCCAGTTGAGGAAGGTTGTTCTACTTGGACAAGCAACCTACATTCAAGTATTCTGGTGCTTCCAAGTATGTTGGCAATAGCTCACCCTCTCAAGATAAAGATGTTAGTAACAGGTTACATGGGTGAAAGTAACCATAATTTCTTTCAGCTAGGTATTTCCTAGTAAAAGAATTAAATAAAACCTTATACTTTAACCTATTACAGAGTTTTTTAGTTGCTCTATTAATTTGCAAACAAAATATATCACAATGTACTTTTTGTAATCTTTAGTTGTAATCTGAATTTAGTACAAGACTTCATAGGGCATTAGTCAAGCCCTGTATTTATCTGTAAAAGGAGAACATTCAAATTATCAAGCCTCACTGCAGTTCTCTGCTATTCAAATTTTGCTGAAAAGTAAGGCAAAACTTACATTTTGTATTAGAATTATTGTGTTTATAAATTAACATAACTGGAATTAAACAAAGAACCTTTTCTAACTGTGGTCCAAGATTTACAATACATATTCAAAATCTCTAGCCAGGGATTTACAGCACTTGACAAACCTAGCGTTCACAGCAGAGTATTTCTCTGCCCAGAGACCCCTGCAATGAACTGAACATGTAGCTAATAGTGCTTTATGAATGTGGACTGTGATGACTATGCTTGTGTTTTACACACCTTTCAAAAGATAAAAGGAGTCTTTTGGCCCATGATACAGCTAATCACACTGAATGTGCCATGATACCTTCTGGAATGAAAGCTGAAAGGAGATTTTTTTATTCTCACCTATTAGTAAGATGGATAAAGGAAAAGAAATCTTCACTTCCAAATCATATGAAACATCAAAGGACAGCCTAGGAAGCAATCTTCTAGGCAATCCTTTCATGCCTACCAGCAATTAGAGCATTCAACAAACCTGTCTGCTTCCAGCTGAAGAAAACGTTAGAGCAGGTGCACTTCCTCCGAACAATGCTACCGTGCAGCCAAGCAGCCAGCAGCAAAACCCTCAGTCCGGCAAAAAGCTTTCTCTTTGTTCCTCTCTGCACATTGCTCTCTGGAGAGCCTTTTTTCCCATTAGTACCACACCTACACAACTGACTCCCCAGGGATATTACCAAATGTACATGCATTAGACCTTTCTTCCTTCTTTTACTTACGGAGTGGACCAACAATATTGACAGATTAAATAGAAACCATATTTTATAATATTTTAAATCTTAATGCTGAAACTCAAAAATATTGCTAAGTAGAAACACAGGAATGTACAGATTCTTTCACACAGGAATGAGTGAACATACCTGAGCACTTAAGATACTCCATGATGACATAAATATTCTTCATAAAACCTTATTTACCTACATAAATCTGGGACTCAATTTGCATTCTTTGCATCACAGCCTTACTATTTAAGTTTTCCTGTTTTGAAAAACTAAAAATAGGTGACATAAAGCAAATGGTATTTTTAGGGTAATGGCATTTTTAAAAAAGGTTCATTGCTTTTAATGTTATTACATGTTACTGTTTATGTTTTAGGAACTATTTGTGTTAGTACTATAACAATATTGAGGTAAGAATAAGCTAGGATAGAAAATCAGATCACCAATGTTTTCAAAATTTGGTGAGTTATGAATGTTACATCAAGTAGAAAAACAATTATTTGGCTGTTGAGCAGATCAATTGCATGACTCCTGCCCTGAAAATTATTTTATATTCTAATCTTAAAAATGAATAGCATCTAAAGAAGAAAATTTTGCAAATACTGTCTAGTCTATTCCTAGCCCTGGTAGAATGACTGGACATTTTATGGAAGAAAGAATCACTAGGTTTAAGGGACAAAATTCTCATTTGAGTTTATGATATTGAAGCAGTCAAGGCTCTCCAGAGCTTCCTATTGTGGGAAGAGTGGCTCAGCTTTTTCTCCACACATGGAATGTAGGGTACTCACCAATGGTGCCCAAGCAGGCAGTCCTTCCCTCACACACAAGAAAATAGATGTGGAAAGGATTATGACAACCAGGGAAGAAAAGCCAGTTATCACCTTCACTACAGCTAGGTTGAAAGTAGACTGGGAAGTTCTATGTTATCTTGAGTGTGACTGCCTGAGGGGAATAAAGACCTGACATTCTCAGAAGCAATATGGTTCTGCTTCAAGTCAAAGCACGACATAACTCTACTTTTTCCTGGACTGGCAGTGTTTAGCTGTTATTGTTAGAAGGCAGTTTAGAGGTGGCAAGTTTCTCTTGTGAAAAAAGACTGCACAATTGGAGACTCCCCAGGGAGTCAAACTCTTTTGAACCTAAGAGAATCCCGCCAACACAGAAAACTGCTTTTTTTTCTATAATTGAATCTATGGATCAAATACATATTTGATTAAGACCAGCAGGTGTATAGATTAGCCAACTAAAAGACAGAAAACCGGGGGATTCTCTCATAAGTATCTGAGTGTAATAAAGGATAGTGAAAATGCAACCTGAATAATTTTGAAATAATAAAATCACGTACTGTTGAATATGCTTTACTGGGCAACATAAAAACAACAGAATATAAGAAATTAGTTAAACTAGGCTAGATTGTGGTTACTCTCTATGAAAAGACATGGTTAGAATGACATACACAGAGGAAGAGTATTTCTGAAAGTATAATCACTGATACCTTGAGAGTTCCTGATTTGTTGCTGCTAAGAAAAATGGAAAAAGAAAAAAAGAAAAATGGAAAAAGAAAAAGGAGTTTCCCATCTGTGACAAAATTTTAATTGAATTCAGGTTTTTGTGTCAGATTGACTCAACTATCATATAATTCATTCAAAAAAGATATCCAAGACATTTGAAATTCAACTCACAGCACGCACGGGTACGTAGCCCCAAAGTTCTGAAGGTGGGGGGCTTTGTTCTAGTCAAGACTTACCAAGATAGTCCTCATTCCTAGGAGTACAATTCATTGAACATGAACTTGTTCAACAGGGATGGAATGAAAGATCAGAAAGTAACTTCTCTTGGAAAATATAAGAACATTCAAATGCTTTCTAGTTACAACAGAACTAAGAACTAATATAAATATTTTCTATGATTTTTATGAGTGAATACTACATAACTATGGACTGTAATAATATTCAGGGGATCTATTCACAGAATAAGATATTAGGAGTGTCCTATGTGAACTGCCAGCTTTGATTTGTTTGGATACCATGCTGCTGGCACCCTGGTTTGCCTGAAGCAAATTCACACACCTAAATGACCCTTTTAGTTGGAAAACCTGGGGAGGAATAGAAGTGGAGGTAATACAGTGGCATCCCAGGGTATACATTTAAAATACTTCTGTCACCAACTGTGCATATATTAAACACGTAACTTGCATTCTTTTAATGTGGATTTAAGTACTTTGTTGCTACAGTTTTTTAACTTGTCAATTGTGCAGCATTTGCAAGCACAATCTTGCATCATAAAATACTAAAAATTAAATAAACCAAGACTTCAGTAACATAAAATCATGTTGTTCGGCTTGACTATCATTGCTGTTATTAAGCAAGCTTTATAGCAATTTTTCAGTTAGATGTCTCCCCACATGTCAGAGATACATTAGAGCTTGTGGTTCATTTTATAAATGACAATAATTCTACAGCATGGTACTTCGAGTCAAAACTCAATACACCCTATTTCATTCCTACAAGGTGTCATCTAAAACAAGGCCCCTTGGTTTTGTCAGACAGAAGGTAGATGATGCTTAGAAAATTTTCCAAACAGCAGGTTTTAGTGATCTGAATGAGGAACAAGAGTATCTAACAGGACACTTTACTCTTTAAGAGACAACAGCCTTTAAAATCTCCTTTAAAGCCAGTCTGAGATATCAGCAGTTGCTGCTTCACACCTACATGGAGGAATTTCTGCTTGCACATTTTGAGTTTATATATAGTGTATATTTTTTAGAAAAACAAAGACTGCATGAGGGTCCTCAAATTAATGGCAAAAGCTAGGCAAAGTTCTTCACTAAATTAAATGTGTTATTTGTGTAAAATTAGGAATGCTGTGCATTCAGCAAGATTTGAAGCCAGTAAAGATTCACTAAAGACTTTTGACTTACTGCTCTGAAAGATCATGACTGCAACAATTACCATGTGATAAAATAGAGAGGAATTTATATCCTGGGCTTAATTTAGAACTAGAAACTCTTCTAAAGATATTTATATGTTAATAATAGGCTTCCTGTCACACAAGATTAAACCCTGTTTATCTCTTTCAAATATCTTAACACACTTCTGCTTTGACATCAACTTTCTCTTCTACCAAAATCCTTGAGAGACAAAATTCAAACTTAGAGAGCTGTCTTTTAACAAAACCCATATAGACCAGATGTGAACAGCCTCAGAATACAGATACAGCCCTAAACTGTTGTCACAAACTGATAGCACTCAACAGCTATAATTGCTCTAGCTTGGCCTTCATGAGGCCCTGGGCTGGGAGTGATAAGGACCAATGAACCTTGGCTTCAGAAAATTCTCTGAAGTTTTCAGTTCTAAGCTGCAGAAATAACCCATGGTTGAATACTGTTCCCACATATACTCAGCAAAGGATAAGGGGATAAAAGCTCTACACATTTCTCTATTGAAAAGTCATGCTCTGTAAGAAAAGATATTAAATATTTATTTATATTCCTATTGGTCTATTTACATCAGACTGCCATAAGATGAAAACATAGAGTAGAAGTACTTGGATTTTTAAGTAAGTCTTTTACTGTTGTTACAACTGCACCAAAGAACAAGAGCAAAGGCTAGAGTATCCTCCAAGTGGAATTTGCTGCTGGTTATTACAACAGAATTGAATCTATGCCACAGTTTCCTGTAACATCCTGTGTTATTCATCAACTACATTTTCAACAGAACTGAAAGCAGACAACTAGTAATTGCAACTGTCCAAGCTGGCCTTCATGTATTTGCACACTAATGATCAAAGGGCTTAAACAGAGGTCAGGATGTTACATGATAGCAAATCTGCTTTAGCCCTTATGACCAGATTGTATTTTGTAGCCCCAAATTACATTTGCCTTAAGTCTACTCTTTTACATCAACTGTTTTCCAAATAAGTGTTGGGATAACTTTGACAAGCAGACCCCTTTATTTGCTATCATAGAACCATACCAATAATGACATAGCTGATTAAATCCCTAAAATCCAACCACTGACTATTCACTTCAGATTACGCCTCCTTAACTGGCTCAGACATATGTCTTGTATTGTTTGCATGGTGTGCTTTTTCTACTCTGACCTATCCATGATTTTCAACCTCATCGCTAGGATCTTTGAGCTGGAACCCATCACACTGTGATCATGATGTCACTGGCTATGTGCTACCTATACTAGAAGTGCTCTACCTAATATTTGATACTAGCATAACCTACGTCAATAGATCCTTCATTTTCTGTCAGCACAGCTACCTGATCCCAAATATCTCGACTTCAAAAGATTACATTGAGTTAAGTCAGCTGGTACCAGAGCCCAGCTTACTTAATCAAGAGGCTCTGAAAGAACTGTAGGAGGCAGTCTTGGCTCTGAAAGAACTGCAAGCCTGCACATGTTTGATTTCTGTGCTCCATACCTCTTTTCCCTATTCAAGAGGATCCATACAATGTGAACATGGCTCTAATGACACTGTGTTGTGGATGACCCACACCTTTTTTATGCGGGTAGCTATTGCCGGGAGTAGTGAAGCCTGTGTCCGTATGTTAACAGACAGGCTCAGACTCCTGGCAGAACTCCTGCATAAACTCTGGAAGGAGAGCACACAGAATTTGGCCTATTAGGCTGTCTTGGTCCAAACCACCCAGCTGTAAAACAAAAATAGTGAACCATACTGCCCTCCCCAGCAACAAACTGAAATGAATCCTGCTGCTAATCTGATCCTTTAATTGAGAATCTGGAAACTGGTTTGTTTGAGGGCAACCAATTTCTTCACAAGTGAAAAAGAGGTTAAGAACATTGACAAAATTACAGTGAGAGAGATGGCCACAGAAAAAGGTGACTTAGACAGCCAGGATCTAAGTGTGTGCCTTGTGAAGATGTGCAACAGAATAGCAGGAGAAACTTCATATGCAAGCACTGGTTTAGTACCTGCACTGGTTTTGGCTTGGATAGAGTTACATTTCTTCACATTAGCCCACATGGGTATCTGGTTTGGTTTTGTGCTGAATACAGTGTTGAAAATACAGGGATGTTTTGGTTATTGTTGAGCAGCACTTACACAGAGTGGAGGGCTTTTCTACTCCTCACCCCACCCATTAACAAACAGGTTGGAGATGCACAGAAGCTGGGAGGGGACACAGCTTACCAGAGGGATATTCCACACTGTATGGCATCACACTCAGCAAGAGAACTGAGGAGGAGAGGTTGGCAGGGTGGATGCTGCTCCTGGGCCGTCTGGGCATTGTTTAGTTGCTGCTGAGCAGTTGTTTTCACTTGTATCACTTGTCCTTCTTGCATTTATTTTTCTCTCTCCCTGGTTTGTTTGGGTTTTTTTCTCCCTTTTCCTTAGAATTTTTTAAATTCTTCTTAAGATATCTTTTTAATTATTAGACTACTTTAATGTCAAGTTAAAGTTTTTTCTCACTTTTTTATGCCTACAATTCTCTCCCCTCACAGGGGGAGAGCTGATTGAGTGGCTGTGTGGTGCTCAGTCACCAGCCATGGCTAAACCATTTTCTTTTCCTTTTTCTCTACAATGCCTGCTCTGCTGGGCACAGGTGGTTTTTAGGCATTAACATACTTACAGGATCACAGTAGGTTTACCAACTTGCTTCAACAAAAGGAGCCTTCACCATCCTGCCCCAGGTTGTGCTTCATGTTTCACTTCTTACGTGCCCTGGGCAGTACCACTATGCGCCTACATCTCACTGCACACCTATATGTCTCTTTCAGCCTGCTTATGCCCAGACCACTGATTCTAGCAAGCAAGTTCAGACAAAGAAATGCAGCTTGACAAGATAATGGGGGTGGGGAGAAAAGGGGAGCTTGCAATGAAGGACTCATGATCCTTTGTTTCTCCCCACCATGTTATCCCAAGTGAAGAGACAAACATTAAGGATGATAAAATTTAACTGTAGGTTGACACAATGAAGTAATATCCACAGCATTTTCTAAGACAATATACTCTGCAACAAATTCAACATAGGTCACTGCTTCCACCTAGGATTCAGGATTGTAATAGATATCCTATAGAATAGTGGTATCATGGCACATTTAATACACTTTACATAAAGAAAGACTACTGTTTCAGAGAGCCAGTTCACATGTCAAACAGATATAGGGATGCCCAATGTGCTTCATTACAGGAATGCACACTTTTCCAGACGGAACCAGTATGCAGTTCCTATCAGTAAGACATGCTCAAAATTTTCACTCTCCTCTGTTCAAACTACCTTGTCCTTTGCCTTTGTTCACCAACATTTTTAGAAAGAGAGAACTGACTAGCCTTAATGCACATGCCCTGCGCTTTTAGGGAGAGGGACTTAAGAAGTAGGCTAGAAAAAGTAAAGCCTGGACCTAGTGAATCTGGATCTATGCCAAGTAAATGCAGCTCTGTTGGTAAAACTGGAGGACTCTCTGGAACTGGACTGTCAGGAAATTATGCAAGAACTGGAGAGAAGCTGCAGTAAGTCAACAACAGAAATGAGAGGCATATGTAGTTAAATTTTCAGGACAATCAGTTTCAGGGCATGTAGACGTCAAACATTTTGCACAATTTGATCTGCTAGAATACTGCACCGAACTGGGAGAGTGACTACAGTTCAGCATGGGATCCTGGATGTCACAGGGAACACTCATACTGGCCAGGTCCATGGAACCAAATGAGGAAGTTACTGCCAGGAGTTGTCATTTTAAGCTTTCTGCATGTGTTGCTGTAGCACTGCATGCTGTGCAGGACTGCATGCACACATTTCATGAACACAGGTTTTCTTTCAGAGTGCATAACAGAGCCCCACAGTCAGCTCTTGCACTCAGCCCAGACTGGGTATCTCTGCATCCACACTGATCCCATAATACACAGATGTGGTCTCAGTGACTGTCTGACCCATAGCCTAGGCAAGCAAAGTCCTGTAAGCAATGCTGTTCTTCCTATGTCTTCTGTCAAAACCTGTTAACCTGCCTTGAAATTCTGTTCCTTTGGGAATTCTATCTGCACTTTCCTTATGTTGATTATGACTTTTCTTCACAGTATAGACAAAATGCTACTTCTAAATTCATCTTCTAGTGTTGCTGTTTGAACCACATATTCTCTTAACATTCAATGCAATTCAGAAGAAAATGCATAGTAAGTAACAGTTTGAGCTCCTTTCTTCTAGTAAGATAAATAATGGCACAAACCTACAAAAATTCATGTCATTCTGGGTTGAATGATGGGACCAAAATACATTATATCTGTCTGTGCTTATTCAGCAAAAACATATATTGGAAAGCCTGTTCAGCCATCATGGATAATTTTACTGTTCTTTCAGTCTTTACACAATACATATAGTAGCATTAGTTCTGCTGTCATCCAGGGAAATTAGTTGTATTTCATGGCTACATCATCGGCTAAAAACTTTATGTCACAATATGGACATGTTAGCTAGGAAATATGATCTTTTAAAAGTGTGAATAAATCCATTAACAACACTTTACTGGATTTTTTCCACAACTCAGTGGAATAGGGATTAAAGGTTTTTGACTAAGCAATCTGAAATATGATAAGTAAGGAAAGAATGGCCCTCAGGAAAGACAAGACAAGTTGAAACTGGATGGATGCAGTTGAACAAGAAGTTTCTTATCTTTTTCAAAGGTGGGTGGTAGAGGGGAAAAAATCTTCCCAGTTTTTCCATTCTCTTAAAAGACAGAAGACAGCTTCAGATTTTATATAATTACCCTATTTCTTCTCCCATTAATCTGAAAAATTCAAAGGAAAACAGTGTTTTCTCAGACCAAAACAAAGGAAAAACTAGCTGATGCAGTATCTTCTAACAACATGGAGACATCTATGGAAACATTTAAACCTTATTTATAAAACAAAACTCCCCAATGTTTATCAAGTTAAGGCCTCTTTAAGAGAAAAGTAAAACTGATTTCCTTAAAGCTCAGATCAGAAATCCATGACATGTCCTCAAACACATGCCTCTGCTGACAGATTTGTCTTCATAAACCCATCTTACATAAATACCATCTTGGTTCAATTAGGAAAAAGCTTAAGCTAAAATGAGAATTTTTTTAAAAGCATGGATAGACAAGTTTGGATTACATTTATGCAATGTATTTTATTAAAAAAATAAATAGCATCATCAGGTAGACATCTACATTTTTGTCTCAGCAGTTTAAATAACCACTATCCCTCAGCTGGAAGTTTCAACTGCACCTCAAACAGGTTCCCCCATCAGCTGAGTTACAAAACCTGACTACCTGCAGATACATTGCTATAAAATGTAAATGGTCACATGTAACTACACACAAAATTAGTTACCCGATCAGATCTACAAGACATTGACCAAATGCCACAGGAAAAACCTACCAGCAAGAGGGTGATAACTTGTCTAAATAACTTGTATGAGAACACAAACACTCATCTGAATATATACTGCTTTAAGATGGTGCAAAATCCATATGTAAAGACTTCAAAAGAAACTTAACTATAGAAATGAGTTATTGAATATAAAATGCACATTAAAATGTAACTTAAAATGTTTGGAAAAGCTAAGCTAAACAATATCATAAAATTAGATCTTGAAGAGCAAAAGAAAACATCATCCTAAAAAGACTACATCTAAACATTATTTTAGGCAAAAGTCTGAAAAATAAAAAATATTTAGGTGGAAGAGGAAGAACATCACAGGAAAAGTCTCAAGAAACATAGGCTACCGCTTTATATTTGTGTAAAAATTGGGAATTTCAAAAGGCTTTAAAAAATATAAATAAACTTCAGTTTATCCATTATGATGTAATTCCCTTTCTGATTTAAAGAGGAAATTATTTTCAAGTTAATTGTCCACAAATGGTTTAAACATTCAGTACACAGCTTTCCTGAAAATAACTTAGAAGACAAAAACATCTGCCTGCATGGGAGCTATGACAACCATTGAAGACATTTAAAACAGAACAAATAAAAACCCCAAACCATTCTTCAAAGCAGTGAAAAATCAGATTTCATTTATCCATCCACTAGATAGATCTGGTTCTGCCAAAAAGAGCTTCTTTCAGTAGGATCATACAAGTGCATCTGAAGAAGCCTTTTCCCTATGACAGAATGATTGCTTTAGTTTAATTTTGTGTATAGTACTTTGTACTTTTGTGATTTTACACTTACCTCAAATTGGCAGTGGTACATTTCTTTCATACCAAGACTGTTCTAACTGCTAGAATAGAGCATATGTGATAGCTCTACAACCTATGGCTGTAGTAATACAGTAACTGTATTTAAAATGTGTCTCTTTTCAAATATACAATTACATTTTTAATTTCATCTCCTAAAATGACCTTTCAGCTTACTAAATATATCTGACAAGATACACAGGGATATCATCATAATTAGATTTAATTTATTTTCTGTAACAAATAGTTCACATCATCAATATTTAACCTGTAGCTAATATGATAGGTACATGCTTACCTAGTTATTCATTTTTCCTCAACTGACCCAATCCACTAATGCTAATACATATTATTTGAACTGCAGTTCATGGGAATACTAGCATAATGTCAAATGACAATGCTTGACTCAAACTGCAGGAAAAGCAGCACCCAGAGTAAATGCAAAGACCACAGTCTCTAGAGAGGAGGAAAAAAAAAAAGCCATTTTCATGACTAAGTGGTGAGAAGGAGCATGAGGCTTTGAAGACTTTCCTGGTTTATAGGTCCGAGTTTGTTATCAGGAAACCTTTGGATACCTACAACCTCAACCTGATAGGAAATCTATGCCTTTCATTTTAACAAAAAATTTTACTTTTTCCATTTAGGTTTCTGCCTCCAAGTAGTATCAATCAGAGTATTCACTCAGTCAAAACCTTAAATCTTAATTTGTCTAGGTATTGGACAGGTACAGAAAATGTTTATTATGGTTGGCATCTTAGAAATTTAAAGACAGTCTAGGCTTTGACATTGCTATATTTATTGAACTAACCTCACACCATTAAAATAAGATGATCATTTGTATAATCAGATGCGTGCATAAAGCCTCTCAGAGGAGAATATAATGGAATTCCATTACTTTGAATATTTTTTGTTATTATTCTGTTCTTTTCCATCAATTAGGTGTTAAAATGAGACATCTTCGGTAGCTCAAGCAGCCAGCTATGCTGCAAGATGATCTGCTTGGTTGGCCACAGGGATAGAAAGCATCAGGACACCTACCCCAGCCACAGAAACTCCAGTTTTCTTCTACAGTACAGCACTAGAGAGACAAGATGTAACAACTTCTTGAGCCCTTACTCACTTATTTTATCCTTTGAAGCTCTAGCAAGCATGCTGTGATATTTTGTGCCTTATGGGTATGATTCTCAACAGCAACAGGCTTGGTTCTACTTGAATGGCATAACTGTTCCTCGCAGCAATTACCACCTCTATTTTCATCCTTTTCAGATGGCTGCATTGATGAATATCACAGGATGACACAGGTTATTTTTTCCTCAAAGACTTCAGTACTACCATGCTATTTTGACATGATTCCCACATATCTTTTATGATACTAGGCTTCTCAGTTTACCCATGTGATGTTACACACTTCCATTTGAGTGATTGGCATTTTGGGTCAGAAAAATACCTCTTAGTACTGCTAAAAAGCATTCTGAGCTTTGTAACATCACAGAAGAAACTTCTTCAGGCTCTACCACCATTGAATTCTCATATAAACTGTAACTCAAATGAACACAAGACATACAACACAGGACTGCTATTTTTAGATGTTCGCAGAGACACTTCTGTGCTCAAGAGCTGAACTAAATACTACACTACTGGCAAGGAGCTGTGAAAGGCTTACATCCCACATGGCAGAGGCTGCAAGGTGTACTACTGGAACTACTCAGACAAGATGATACATTTATTTCTTCTATTTTAAAATTATTTCTTATTTTACAGTGATTTAATTAAGAACATTTTGTTTCTAAACACTGACTAAATACAGAAAAAATGCTTTTAGGTTCTCACTCTTACTGATTGCCCTGATTTATTCTTCCTGTCAATCTCTCTATTCCAAATCACAATAAATTGCACATGAACTAAGTTTTACAGCAAGCAGATATAAAGCATGGCCATAAAACACCTTCTCTATCTTCGTCACTAAACAAATACTTTGTTGCAGCATATGTCACAGTTCAGACAGCCACAATACACAGACTATCACGATACAACTTCAGAAGGCTTTAAGCACTCACCCAGAGTACCACCATACCACATCAGAAGGCTTCAAGCATCTGCCCATAGAGAGTAACATCACTTCAGAAGGCCGCAAGCATCTGCTCTTTCTTGTTCTTCAGCAGAACCTTTTATACATCTCATGTTCAGGCATTGCACCTGTGTGCTCTCTGTACCCTTTGGTGGTTGGTCAGTGCACCTGGGCACTCCATGTCTCACTGCTTTCAATGCTGCTCACCTGTCCTGCACAGCTGTAGCCCACTGGGGATGAGGCTCGGCCGCAGCCCCACTCCCAATTACCACAAACTGTACCTACAATAGTTCTATATTGTATCCTGTAAAACTTTTGCAGGAGACTCCTAGGAAAAAATAGAAGCTAGTAAGGAATGAGTAAATTACTTCAGAACCAGTCTGAATGTGTGTCTGATTTCTTCACAGACTAAGTCTGTGGGTTTTATTTGTTACTGCTTTTTTTTTTTTAAAGGGCATATTAGTTTAAGCAACGTATTCTATAGAAGTACTGCCTTTTCCTTGCAAGCAGACTTCTTCTGTATGACTAATCCATGTTCCTCTTCTTTATCACCATCTTTAAGAGATAGTTATTCTTCCATCTTGGAAGTAAATGCTGCAACTTTGAAGCCAGCTATTCCAATAACTCAATTTTACCCCTAAAATCCAAGTCACACGTAATGACACATCAATGCCTTCTCAATGTTGCACTGTAGTTCAGACTACTGCATAGGTGGATGAAGCAGGGAGGAAGATCTGGGTTATCAACTTACTGCAGTCTACTGTCTAATTTCATGAACACTAGTGATGTATAGCACATGACAAGAGAGCTGGCAAAGAAGCTACAAACTGTTCCTTAAAAGTGTACTATGGGCACCATGATCAAATGTCTTTTGGAGACTGAAGCTGAAATCAAATTATCTCTGAGGAAATGAAAGGTAGACGAATACCCTCCTAAGGTTTAGGTAAGTCAGAAATGTTCGGGGTCTATCTAGAGAGCTCAGAATTCATAATCATCATTATGGTAGTAATAACTATTGTTTTGTAAAGATCTGTGTATTTAAAAGACATTTTTTTCCTTTATTTTTCAAGAAAAAGGTTGAAATTGGATGTTGGTCTCATGAGTGTAATTTTTTGGATATGCAGGTACTTAACAGACTTCAACAATACAACACACAAAGACATTTGCAATCTAATTAATCTCTTGACATTTGACTAAAAGTCAAAGCAGCAGACCACAAGATGAGTAAGGATACTTCAGCCATGAAAGCTGATCTTTCTTTCATGAGGTGCAAATGAGTTATGATCATCTGACAACAAACTTTATTGCAGATCTGTTATTTTTAATAACTGTCCCTGCTTTATGCACCTAGCACACTTTCTTAGTATGACATTGAATATTATGACTGCTGTAGCTGACATTCTACACTTCCAGCAAAGGTCCTTAGGAATTTCAGGTTTTACACAAACTGTCTAAAGTATCACATATTATGAATAGCGATCACATTTTCACACAACTCAAAGACTATTTTTATTGTACTAAACCCCATAATTCCCCTTTTACTTTAGTTTCTGAGATTCAACATCATTAAGACATAAAGTTTAGGATTTGCTCTACCATATAATGGAAACTTGTTTTTAACATTCAGACAAACATCTCTGCTTATGCTGCTAGTGGTAGCCACTTCAGTACGGTAGCCAAACACAAGATCACAGCAGTACAGTCTGGGAAAGAAAATTCAATTCAACATGACTGTATTGAACTTTATATATAAATCATCTCCTTACACGACCATCATAAAAAAAATTGGTGACTGATTTATGGAGTATAATGGCATTCAGAAAAGCTAAAAATGTAAACTCATAAGTAATACTGGGCTGAAAACAGTTTACTAGATCAGCCTTGAATAACAGTGGAAACTTGGAATAACTTTTTAAACATGCTGAAAATAGCTTTTTATATAAACGTAATAAATTTGATGCACTATCAGGAATAAATAGCTGCAGACAGACTATCAGAAGTTATCCACTGCAGCCTGTAAGATCTATTTTCTAACAAGATATTTTGTTCATTTCTTCAGAATGAAGATCCTTGCAAAGCAATTAAAGTCTTTGAAAGACATTTCTCTACAATCTAATATGATATACCCAAACTCTTCCTATAAACAAAATGATACAACAGTTAGAATGAAGACATTTATTGCCTTTGAATATTACCCATGGACAAACCTTACTCAGAGTTGGAAAGCACTGCTAACTGGACAATGATTCAACTTTTTGTGGATTTAATTTGTGCAAACTGTGTGAAAAACAAACCAAAACCCCCCCAAAAATCACAAGTAAAGAAAGAAAAGCAACAGAGACTGAACTGAAAGCAAAATAAAAAGTTTATATATCTGTTAATTGTACTTGAGTACAAGAATTTCACTATATTAAGTGCTGTGGTGCACTTGGCTATTTATTAATCATCACATCCACATAACAAAGCAGCCTTGCACAGCCACACCACTCACCTATCAAGCAGCCAACCCTGACTTCGTGGTTTGTCTTATGTATAAATTTATCAGTATGGTAGTGCTTGTCACTAGACACATCTAAGAGAGACAATATGTCTTTTCATTAAGACTGCTCTAGTGCCTGTCTATAGAAACAGATGATCAACCACTGTACCCCTACAACACCTGCTTAGGAACTCATAATCTTAACATCTAGAACAGGGTTTTCATTTTAGAGTCAACAAATGTCAACCCTTTTAATATGACAGGCACAAAGTAACGTATGGCTGTTTTTTTCATGACCAGTAGAACTAAAAATACAGATCTGCATCCTGTATCTCTGCCTACCTCTATGCCAGGTAAGTCACCATCCTCCACACTGATGACTCCCTGCCCCTATTTCTGAAACCTTGGTGCTGCTTTGCCCTATGTCACCCGACTATAAGCACATCCTCCAGTGTGAGTTGCTCTTATGCACTGACTGAGCCTGTGGGATCATTTCATAGGTACCCTCCTCAGGCATTGATCAACACACCATTAAACTCAGTGGTTACAAACCCAAAGCAGAGACTGCAGGCATCCTAGAAAGCAAATGGGAAGTGAATACTGAAAAGGCCACAGAGACATATTAATTAATAGATCTTCATAGCACGTAATGTGTAAGTACATATCTATATTTTGTAGATGTCATGTATAGCACTATTCTATTTGCTATATGTTAGTGAAGAATATTTAATTGATAAACCTTTTGTCTTTCTCTAAATTATGGCATTAACTTGGGTCTCTGTCATCAGATACTGATTATTATAGATTGAATACATATTTGGGCCTCTGTGCTCTCTCAAGTGAACTTAAAATTGCCTGATAGCAAAAGATGGGGAAAGGGAAGAAAGAAAGACTGGCAGCCAGAAGCCAAGACAGAGGAAGAGAGGGTAAGTGTCACTCTCTTAGAAGACCTTCCTGAAAATGACCACAATTGTCTTTGCCTTTTAATATCTTTCCTTAACTATTCACAAGGGATCCATTATTAATCCAACTCTCCTTATTGAATTCCAGTCTCTGTAATTAAACTGAATCATATTATTCCCCTCTGATTATTAAGTAGAAATTGTCATTAATGTTAACAGAACAAATGTTTAATAGCTGATAACACAAGTACAGGCCATTTTAAATTCCCTCTGTGACTTCAGTTGCATATGTTATTCTCCATTTCATCTTTAAACATTTTAAGTGGTTATCAGTACATGTCTGATGTATTTTAACACAAAAAGACACAGGTCAGGGAAGAGAGAAATTAATACCGGGAAATCCACCTTCTATGAAAGTTGCTGAAATACACAACCATATCATTTTTAATAACAGGAAATCACAGAAGTAATAATGCAGAAAGTGCCATCATGCAAGATTTTCTTGTGAAAGGGGAAAGTTCAACATGTAAGCTACAGCCCTTTAAAAAAATCTATCACCTCATACAACTCCTTTGAGCAAATGAGAGTTCTGAAGGCTAACAGGCACAAAAAGAAATAGTGACGTGGGTCTCTAAATGATCTGTCTGCAAAAATACAGCTTCTTGGCAGCTAAAGAAAGGCATGCACAAAATCTGAAAGAAATCTTCATTGCTAATGCCTTGACTCTTAGATACAAAAATCTTGACAGGACTGACCACCTAACCTGAGCTCCTTCTAATGTTCAACAAGTATCTATGGTTTTTAATTTCTAAAGCTCCATATATACATGAATAAATTATCACACTGTAATGGGGAAATAAGAGAAATTGATGAAATTATGAAATTGACCACAATACTCTGTCTTCTTTTTTTTTTTTTTAACACAGGACAATAACTCATGAATGTTGAATACCTTCATTAACAGCACAGCCACAGTGTTAATAGGATGTATTAACATGCATGTTCAGCGAGTTTATAGGTGACATTGAAGTGAAGAAAGCAGCTGATGTGATGAAGGATTGATGGATTCGGAAAGAACTCAAGAAGCTGAAGAGCTTAAAAAAAAGGCTGCCAGAAACCTTTTATAGTTGAACAAAGGCAAATATAAAGCTCTGCACTTGGGAAAGAATACATTCATATAATAGTACAGGCAGAGTCTGAAAATACACATATCATGTGGTCCACTCTCCTAAACATCTTGTTTGCCCTTCTCTGGACTTGCTCCTGCTTGTCAATGTCTTTCTTACAGTTTGGAGCTCAAAATTAGACACTACAATGAATGGAGGAGAATAATCACTTTCCTCAGCCTTTCAGTTTTTCTTTCTCATCCCAGACCTCTTTTGCCTTGATGGCTGCAAATGCACGCTACTGACTCATGTCCAACTTTTCTACTTGGACTCCAGGATATCTTTGTGCAAGAGGAAGCTCAGTTTTCATTTTACTAGATTGCATTCTTCTCCATCACACAAGTCATTAAAAATGAGAAGTTAAATGCCAAAGATATGGCAGTAGAATTTTAAGGTATTTTCCTGATGTGAACACTATACATTTATAGATGGTAATGCAAAGGATATAAAGCCCTCCAATTTGCACAGAATAACTTCTTTCCCCTTTTAATTCAAGGAAAATCTAACAGTCTGCAATTACAAGATCAATACTCTCATAACATACTTGGCAAACCAAATTTTAGAAGTTCTTTACTTGACAATTAGGCCCTAAATCAATAAAGCACTGGCCAAAATCCAGGTTTCCAGTACTCTGAAGATTAGCCAGTGGGGAAAAGGGATTAGAGAAGATGGGGACATTTGACTTGAGATAAATTATTTTTGGCTGCTGTGCTGCTTTCTCTAGTATGGTTGCTGAAGTTCAGTGAGCCCAAGTTAGTGTTATCTAATCAGTATTAGTCTGAAAATATTACTGGAGTCATTAGGACACAGCGCAAGAAAAAGACTTTAATATTATTTCTATCTTGCTTCCTTAATTTGGAAACTAGCATGACTGAAGAGATGTGTTTTATTTTTGGAGCAGATGAGAAGTGAAAGAGCACAGACATACTACCAGCAGCATAAAAAGCACACAAGGAGTTTGTTCTGTAGGACAATAAAGAAGATATATTTAGGGAATGGAGGCATTTCTACCATGCTGTTAAACAGTTTTGCACCTAATTTGCCACACAGAAAGGCAGAGGTGTATTACTTTAAGTAAGGCATGCCAATTATGTGGTTACAGTGCTTGTGGGACTTGAACAAACTTCTTCGCATTATGCAGTTTTAACAAGTTACCCTGCTACAGCTCAGGTCAATGCCAACTTAGGATTTTGCCTGACAGAGAGCAGATGTGCCTAAAGATAGTAAAAGCAGCACATACATCTAAATCCCAAGAAACCCCAAGCAGTTCTAAGTGTGATAGGCAGTTTGGTGAGAAATAACCAAAGAATCAGAATCCTATGAATCAGCCCTTTCCAAATTAGTCATACTATTCCATTCTTTCTCCTTTTTTTTCCTGGCTCTGTTCTCCACTAATACACCACTAACTTCAGAGTGGATCTGTTTGCAACAGAGGAGAGGAACACGTTATTTAGCAACAATGTCAAGTTCCAGTTTGTTTCCTGAATAATGGCATTGCCCATTCAATCCCTTAAGACTAGAAAGGTTCATGAATTCAGCTCTCTTGCTATCTGGCTCAGTGTTTTAACATAATTAGCTATGCTAATTATGAAGGTTGGGACATGATTCCTACTACCCACCTTGATGGATTCATAGGCTGGTATGTGTATCAACAAATAGTACAAATGGTAGCATAGACCCGTATTGCTAGATATCACTCACCCATTCATGATAAACAGAAGAAATGCTATCAAAACATATGTCTCTAACAAGCTTGTAATTTATATAGATTTCCAATAGCAGAAACCTTTTCTTCAGAACCAATTTCTAAATAAAAGGAGCTTAGATAATAAAATGCAGTGAAACGAATCATGGAATCATAGAACAGTTTGGGTTGGAAAGGACCTTTAAATGTCATCTAGTCCAAACCTCTCGTAATAAGCAGGGACATCTTCAGCTCGATTAGGTTGCTCCGAGCCCCATCCAACCTGACCTTGAACACTCTCAAGGATGGGGCATCCAACCACTCTCCAGGCAACTTGTGCCAGTGTTTTATTACCCAACTTAGGTGGTCAACATTTCATGAAGACATGCAATGGTTTGTAGACTAAGACTTTATAGTCAGCTTGGGTTCCACCCCATTAGTCTACTCTTTGGACTGAAACAGAAGCTATTTCTTAAAAGCGTGCACAAATATTGTACAACTTATCCTTTCACAGGTTTAACCAGTGAGAAAAGGGAGAATTTGCATAAGTCTCTCCACACTCTGCACTGTTATGGTCAGTACTTTAGTCCGTGCCTTCCTTCCCAAGCCATTCTTCACAGGCATAATGTAATTTTCAGTTAGTAACTCTTTTGTAAGCCCATTTTCTTGGAAGAACAACTTTCTAAAAGTTAAATTTGTAATCTAATCGGTATGGAGGGAAGAGGAAGTGATGAGGAGGACATCAGCTACAATGTGATTATCTGACAACCACTACAAAATCTAAATAGATAGAAGTTTAGTTTCACACAGTGCCAGACATTACACACTGGGAAACATCTGACAATAAAGGAGAATAAAGATAAAGATGACATACCTTCTTGAAAGAGTATCATCATGTTCATACTTTTGTTAGCAACGATATTATTCAGTAAGGCAATTACAGTTTGCATTGTATTCCCAAGTATACTGTCCTGGTATCTCTGCAAAAACAAAAAAAAAAACAGTAAAAAAAAAAAATCTAGTATTCCTTTTCCAAGGTTAGAATAGTATTACCTTAAAAAATGTGGTAATACAAAAGCAGTACTTTCTCAATCCCTTAAAATTCAACATTTAAAATACCATAAAACCAGCCAAATATCTCAGTAATATCTTACCTTAGATAAGACCCTGATCTACAACCTTAGACCAAAACTTCTCCTATGTTTTTTTAAACTAAAACAATTCTTATCTAGGTCTAAAATGTTAGGACTTTTTAAAATGGCACAGAACTTTTTCAACCTCATCTCTATATATTCAGAACCAGAAATATTTCCCTTTGTATGATATTTCTTTTATTAATGGCATTATTGTTACTCTTTTCAGTCTCAGGTTGATAACCCCACCATAAGTCTATTTGTTGTTTTTCTTTGTATACATTCATAATTTCACAGACACATTAAAGACGTATGACTGTATTGAATTTCATCACTTTTAAATGTCTTTCTTATGTTTGAAGATTGTTTCAGTGATTTTTCACAATTGTTGAAACTACACTGAGAAGAGGAAGGCACCAAGGTTTATAAAGAAATTTATTTTCTTCTGTTATATTCACTACACCTGCACACTCAGGCTGAAAAAGGTGGATAAGGCAACGCAACCAATATACATTTATATACACATGAGGGACAGTAATAACTCAGATAACTTCCAAGAAGCCAAAATAGGAAAAGCCTTGACAAATCTGAGTTTAGATGCAAATATAAGCCTGAGTACTTTTCAAATCTCCCTAGAAGGTTCAGGAAATATGTTGTCCAATTTTCAGACTCAAAGCCAAATAGATACATACATCCAAAGTGAAAATAACAACTAAGAAAAAATTGTCATGTTTCATACATCATAGGTTTCTCACATGCACTTAGGTAACTTCCATGCATCCCTTTCCCACCAAATCTCTCAGTATATTGGTACTGCTCAACTACTTCACTGCCACAGAATACACCATTTATTAGGGTCCATCTCCTGTCTGACAATTGAAAAAATTTGAACATGATGAAACTGGTCTGAAGTTAAGCATTTCAGATGGCAAAAATCACTTCAGCTCTTGAATACAAAGGAATAATTTCTGTTTCTGCACTGAAAAAATAAAATGCATTATTTCCTACAAATACCATGAAATATATATATTAAGGCATAATACATTAACAGAAAATTAAATACATAAACATACACAGCCTCCTATTCAACTTCATGTTATATGAATTTTCTATTCACAATAAAGTGCTCTAAAATAGATCATAAGAAGAGACAAGGAAGAGTGTGTCACAGCCTTTTGAAGGACTGTAGTTTCTTACCCAAGCCTTAAAAATATATATCTAAGAGCTCTTAAATTCTATTTACTTCATACAGCATTTTGAGATATTATTTATGATTTCCATAAAGAACACAATAAATATCTGTTCCTCTGAAGGTTTGAAATACAGCCTGATAAATTCAAAAGCAAAGTTGGAAAGTATAAACACCAGGTTCCTCAAAGGTAAGGTAACCAATACAGGAAACAGACACCATAAAGCCATGGTACTAAAAATCAATTTGAATTTATTTTCCTTCAGATAGCTGAAACATAAGAAAAACATTATTTTCATAAGATAATGTGTTTATCTGGTAGTCTGTCATCACAGTATCTCGTTAATTCTCCTAAAGAACACCTAGAAAACAATACATTAAATAGCAAGAATGACTATTTCCGCTACTGAGGATAGTGATACAGACATTAAAAACATAAAATTAACAAAAGCAAAAAATATCCCTAAATGTCAAGATGAGATCTGACTCAAATATTTTCTTTGCAAATACAATATTTCTATTACTGCTTTATATATTTGATGTAAACACCTTCTAGTAAAATTCCTCTTTCAGATATGCAGTTAGAAGAGAAGCTGTTAGTTGTTTATGATAACAATCTTTCACATTCACCAGGTTAGTAACATTTCAGTGAAGCCATTTTTGCTTTTAATGGACATCAATTGTGCTTTGCAACCCCCTGCTGAAGACCCGCACTGATGTTTTTTACTTAT
This sequence comes from Ploceus nigricollis, assembly GCA_013399945.1. NCBI lineage: Eukaryota > Metazoa > Chordata > Aves > Passeriformes > Ploceidae > Ploceus > Ploceus nigricollis. The sequence goes on from VXBC01011642.1 coordinate 105,158, forward strand.
ATCAAAGCATAAATAACAAAACTTATCTTACCCTAAATACATACAAATTAGAATTCAAGATGTAATGTAGATAACTTGAGGAAGGAAAATGGTATCTTAATGAATTAAATAATCATACAAATGGTATACTCAGCTGTACTACTAGTGATATAACATATGTTCCATGATGGGTTTTGACAAGGTATTAGGTTCCAAGAAGCTACAGGTATGCTTTACTTATCTAAGCCATCACTGATTGCTGTTAGACTCAATTTTAGAGGTTTATATAAAAATATTTAACTTCATAATCTATCAAGGAGTAAAGCTGATCTAATTTGTGTGCACAGCACCACTGACTGCGGACATTTAATGAACAGTGCACTTGACAGCTTTAATAAAACATAGCATTTGCCAGCAGAGATAATTAGAACTGAAGCAGTAAAATTCTAGTGTTTGGCAACACAGATGAAACAACTTCATTAAAATGTACAGCTTCAGCGAATGAAAGGCAGGAAAGCACTGGACCCTGAAGAATCAGCCTTCTCAAAACTAATTGCTTCAGTGCTTAAAAAGGACAGCTATGAAATACCAAGGGCATAACAAGGAAATACTAGTATTAAAAAAAGAGAAACCACAGAAGACAAATCAAGCTTTTCTAATAGGACTGAACTGTATTTAGGCCATTAAACTTTCCATTCTAATTTTGAAGGGTTGTACTTTCACAAAAGGAATCAGTTGAAGTATTTATTTAAACCAGTTAGGTAAAAGGGTGTGAATTAGCAAATAGGGAGTAGGAATCTTGGCAAGATACTATGGCTAAAGCTGCCTTTTCTCTTCCTTTATGGAGATTAGAACTTAGAACAATACTAGGCAAACTACAGTATTTTAATTACATTTTGCATAACAAAAGAGATTGCACTTGTGATAAGAGGTTTGCAATTTGGGAGACTTTACATACATGTCTGCTACTTATGTATCTAAGAACCCAGAAGAGAAAGCCCTAAATGCTACGTTTACAGATGTGCTGTAATTAAATCTTACACTACATACCACAGTACTCCTGTTCATTCAATATAATAAAGCTGAAAGAATAGCACACTCTCCTTCTCAAGCTTATATATGATCTATGAACACAAGTTAGGTAAGGGGACATAAGAATATAGAGGCTTGATTTTTCAGACACTAAATCCATTGAAAGAAGAAAATTATAGAAATTAACCATATTCAAATTATAGTTATTAAAATATGTCATTCTTATCTGATGATTCTCTGTCACAGTACAGTTGAGATGAAATAAACCGAAACAAGGACCTATTTACAGGAACACAGTTTAGGACTGCATTCAATCTAGCCTATTTTGATTTGCTATTACTTTATGAAACAGAGAATCAGAAACTTTGGTTAATTTAATCCTTAACGTTTTGTGGCTTTTGGTACATAAGATCAGTTATACACAAACTGAAAGCATATAAATATGGATCTCTAACATTAAGGTAATACTGTTCTCCTTATTAATTATCTAAACCAGAAGTAAGAACAGTCATACAGTCATATCTCTTGCTACTCTGCTTTTCAAAAATCAGACTTTTTTTCAAAAGTACAGTTCTACCAGAACTAATATTTCCAAATATTTCCCTCTGGGTATGGTCACACAAAAACGAGCAACTAATCTGACAACCAATTTCTAGAATGATCATACTTTTCAGATGTATCACAAAGGTGACATATTCAGTTCACACACGAAGATTTTAAGTCTTGCAACTTTCACAGAAATTCCTGCTGGAATATTGAAAAATAAAGAGCATCTGCATTCTTAGTCAATATGTGTTTAGGCAAAGTCAATTGATTATAGGGGAAAAGTAGTGATTTTGAAGGAGTAACTAAGGAGAAAGGAAACCATTAATAAAAATCTAGAATGTCAAGCATCAACCAACAGAAAGCAGTAGAATTAGTCTTAGATTTTGTTCTAATACCCACTGCAGCAGATAAAGTGAAATTTCACAATCTTACATTCACTGTTACAGATGAATTGCAAAGCAATTCAGCAGCAGCTCTTAAAATAGAGTAACATTTCTTCTTTCTACAAAATTGCACCTAAATTTCTAGCAGCAATGAAACCTCAAAGCTTATCCTTTTGCACCTAAAAACCTTATAGAAAGAACTCCACTTTCATGGAAAACTTTCTTTACTGTCAACAGAGGGAGTCTGAGTAGGCTCCTCTCTCAGACAGAGAGGACATTCAGAAGCAATTTCAGATTAAAACAAACTCCCCCATTACCTAGAAAAAAGTAGCCAAGCAAATTAGCTTCCTGAGGATTAAAACTATTCATTGTGAATAACACTGAGGTTTCCTAAAAAGAAAAATTTGCATACAGCTGAACAGACAGTATGGAAAAAAAATCTATACAGATATCTCATTCTGGAGAATTCCACTATTCTGGAAGAATTCATGTTGGTACACTCTGAAGCAATGAAACTCTACAAGTAATAGATACCACCACAGCAGTAACTTCATATTTAGACTTACAAATCTGGAGATGCTACGGAGAGTAGCAGTGAAGCATTTGAACCGCAAACTCACTTGGGAGCTGCAATCAAACATCATGCCAAAAATTACCATACCAAAATATTCACTTATCAGGCCTGAATTTCCAGCATTCATGAAAAGCTACTTCTTCAAGAACTCAGAATGACAGATAACAATCAGTGGACATCTTTTTTCTACATGGATTTTGCTTCGATGCAAAAGACACTTTGCCAACCACAAGGAAAGACGTCTCCTATACTCTGTTCATTAATCTATCATCAGCTGTTAAGAAATGGGTCTCTGTCTCTTCTCCCTCAGAACCTGCTCCCATATCCATAGCTAACTAGTTGCTAAAGCAGTATTTAAAAGCAAAAACTGATACTGACTCCGCTTCCACTGCCTACTGGGGTGTGCAAGATTGGGATTGAAAAGCCTTTCCTGACATTTTCCATAACTGAAAAAAAAATCCTGACAAAAAAAACCAACAGAGGAAAAGCTATGCTTTTACAAGAAAGCAAAAAGAATAGAAAAAAATATCCATTGTCCCTCTTAATCTCAAATTGAATGTTGTATTCTTTGTACTCACAGACTTCCTTAAAATCCAGCAGTATTGGTGAAAAAGATGTTGAATGAGAAGCCACAGGCTGACAAAGAAGTACAGGGAAATTGAACCTGTCTGAATGAGGAAAGAATGCTTTTCTCTACCACTATTTAGTTGGGTTGAGAGATATATTCAAGCTGTCAAAAGGGGCAGGAAAAACACATTTACATATTCAATATTTTTGACTTTACCCCTTGCTTTATGCCTTCTACCCTCAAAATACTATTTAGTTTGAAAAGCATTGTTTTTTCCCACACATTCTCATTTACTCAATATGTAATTGCCACAGAGAAAGTTGATAACTAGTTTATTCAAGTTACATTAAACTTGAAAACAAAGAAGGGCTGTTAAATCAAAAGGAAACATCTGCTGAATCTTCTGTTGCTAGAATCATGGTATTGGTCTGATTACATTTGGCACCTTCAAAATACATAATTTCTCAATTTCTATTATTACTTTTTTTAAGGATTACTTAAGTAGCTAATTACTAGTCTGAAAGACATTAGGAAATTCTCTTTATACTTGATATCTTTTTTTTTTTAACGTCAGTCTGTACACCTCATTTGTAGACACCTGTTCATAGAGATTTTGCATGTTCCCAAGAGACGTGCATTTAGAAAACAAGCATACTCAACAACCAGGCTCTACCAGCTATCAATCTACTCAGCTCAAAGTACACATCCTACTGTGCATGGATATCCTAGGAAACTCATCTTCCAGCCTTTCCCCACTCAAAGTTACTCCTGGAGTAGCTACATCTGTTAGCTGATATCAAGGCACCAAACTACATGTCAGGAAACAGGGGAGCACTAACAATATTCCTCAGTGAATAGACTGGCAGAAATGCTGGGAAGTAACACAGCCAGTATTATTATCCCATGAGAGAGAAGGCATTTCTTTCATGTTTCTGTTCTGGGCTTAGACAGACAAGCAATTATGCTCTAAGCAAACTATAATCCTACAAGGACACTACGCAGTCAAGGCAAGAGAAATTATTAACTGATTGCTGCAAATGAAAACTCTACATTGCAAAACACTGTGTTTATTAGGTGTAAAAAAATTATTAAATAAGTTTACTAATGACTACAGTGTTTTTTTGTGGTGCTATTCTCAATAAATATTATCTCTTAAACAATAAATTTGTTTGCTTAGTAGTGAAATTCATGTGTAGTCTAAAGAAATATTGTAGGGAGATTTTACTTGGCATGATTTTTCTGTGATTAATATCCATGGTCAGGATGAGACAATTCATGATTGATTCAACATTTAAATTTCAACAACTCCCAAATCACTAGTCTTGTCCTTTCCTTCTGACATTGCAGAAGATTACAGAATTGGGTATCTCCTCCATTTCAGCATTTTTGTTTCCAGATGACAAAACACTGAAAAAAAAGTAGAATGCATAGTACACTAACGTATGTGTTGGGTTTGTTGGTTTGGAGTTTTCTTGATCAGTTAATTAAGGACTACGGACATTAACAAATCTTTACCATAATCACATTATTAAATACTTACAAACCCAGAAAACAAAAAACAGTTTTAGTATCTTAACAGTATTTTTGTGGACAGGAATGGAGTTTATGGGCAAACTATAAAGTTTCTTCTTCCATAAATCAGTGGTATATAATCTTTATTCTCAATTCAATCTCAAGTTAATGTTCCTAATAAACAGTAGGTGTATTACACAAACACACTATCATACTCCATGCATCACAGTGTTACCTTGGCACTTATTCAAGAACTTGAAGATAAATGTGTTTTCTTCTTATGCCAGGCTGTGGATATGAATTCCAAGAATAAAAGGAGCTGAGGTGGATTCAGTGGTCTGAACAGAACTGAACTATGATAGTGGAGCAAGGTTAGAATTCAGAGTAGTCCTAACTTTGTGTGTGCACCCCAGTGACTAAAACTCTTCTGAGTGGATTTGATATACATATTTAAGCTAAATAGGACTTGAAGCATTTGCTACCTCTCTTAATGTCAGTTTACAAACATAGGTATTTTTACAATCCGGGCCTTAAAAAGACAGTGTTTATATAGCCATCAAAAGCTTCATCACTTTCAGAGGAAAAAGGAAATGAGTCTGGTATTAAGAGCCATATTTATGTACATTTTGAAGGAGCAGTTTGCATTCACAGCCAGAGAACTTCTAAACTGGAACAAACAATAATAATAATAAAAAAAAAAGCAAAAGGAAGTACAGTTTCTTATTCTATGTAAATACTAGAAACTCTCTTTCTCTTGTAGACACAACAGGAAAGAAATTTACCGTTATCTAAAAATCTCCCACAGACATACAAACCACTGTTCAGCTTAACTTGGTATCCAACAAACAAGCCACCAACCCCATTCCCTAATTAAATTCTATTCAAGATTAACATAATTTTGCTTTATTACTGTTTACCAGAAGGAACAGGATGTAGTCAAGATGAAAAATTAAAAAGAACAAGTAAATGAATCTAGAGACTAGAAAGAGAGAATTTCAAGGTTAAATGAGAATATCTTCTCCTTGCTTAAATTTTTCCAGGATATTGCTGCAGTTTCCAGACTCTACAGAGTTTGCTTTTATATTAGCTATGCCTGTGGCACCAGAACCAAAGACAGCATATGTATCTTGGTTATGTTGGTCTGGGACAGAAATAGCATTTTTTCATTACATTGTGATTTTTATTCTTTTATTTGTTTTCTTCCTGCTTTGCATTTAATTCTTATTTTATCTGTACCTGTGACCCTACAAAAAGTGAACACAAAGTTCACTTTAGTAGGTCATATTTCTGGTACATACATTTCAGAAATATGAAGTGACAGCCCCATTTTACCTCTATAAAATACTAACAACATAAATGCAATGTAAGTAACAAGAATTAATATCCAGCCACTGGATTTCACTGATATTGAAAGACAACTGTTCCCTTAGCCAGCAACAGTCTGATGATGCTGGGCCACAGAACAGCGTCAAAAGAAAACTGATGAGAAAGAAGTAAAATGGAGAAAGAAATGACAACAAGAATAGCAATAATAGTAATTATTATTACTCAAAATATACTTGCAATATGAGTTTTATAATAAATTTTTATGTCCTAATAGATTATTATTCTTGTGAATTTAAGATGGGATCTAAGTAAAAGAGATTAGATACAAATTGCATATAAGGAAGAAATTATTTGCAACAAGGGTGCTGAGACACTGGCACAGGTTTCCTAGAAAAGTTATAGAAGCCCCATCACTTTAACTGTTCCAGGCCTGGCTGGACAGGGCTTTGAGCAAACTGGTCCAGTGAATGACATCCCTGCCCAGGGCAGAGGGGTTGGAATTAGATGATAGTTAAAGATTCCTTCCAGCCCAAACTAGTCTATAGGTCTTTGATTTAGTTGTTACCACTCAAAATATTAAACTGAGAAGAAAAGACAAAAAATAAAAATTGCTTCAGTGAGTATATAAACAAGAATATAGTAAAATGAATTTTGGACTAGCCTGAGCCTTGCTCCCATGGTGGCAGTCTAAATAGCACCAGGCAGTAGACAACTTGAAAAATTTATAGTCACTCAGCACTACAGGATCACCTGATACCGCACTGATACTCCCTGAAGCACTGTGTGCACTTGTCTGGCACAAACCAAGCACCACTTCTGAAAACTTACTCTCACCTGTTCTAAAGTCAATTCTTATATTGCAAAGAAGAGCAATGGCACAACTTACAATTTAAAAGCTTAATTCATATCTACAAAAATACAAGGAAAGAAAACTAATTCTGCTTCTCATAAGCATTTGCGAAACAGTACCAGATGCTATGACTGGAAAAAAGTATACCTCTTGCAGCTAAATATGATATCACATTTAATTTATTCCATTTTCATCAGAGATTAACAGATGGTTCAAAGACAAAATCAGAAATGGGTAAGTTCAGCAAAACAGGAGGCTCTCCTAATCAAGCCCTAATTCTTTCTCAAAGACAGAGGAAGTTATACTGCATTTTGTTATTACAATTATTAAGAATATATTGAACAGCATTTTTCTTTTTGCACATCTTTCCAGGATAATCTTCAAATAATTTATTATGGTTTTCTTCATGGTATCACCCCATCTCTTTTCCCAAGTCATTTCTATTTAAATACCCACATACTGATTCAAGAAATCAGCTTTAAGAGTACAGGCTTGAAAATTGGTGTAGTTTATGAAAATAAATTCCATTTAATGACAGAGATACATTTCAGTCATCAATATGTAAGGCATAGGTTCAATTCAAATCTTCTTGATTTTCCTCACTGTTAAGGCAATTATTGCCTGGAAACACAGGAGATTCCAGTGCCTTCAGAGTGTAACAAAGTGCCTTCAACCCCCTAAAGAGTGAGGGTTTTTTGTCCTTCATATACCTTCATTTCAGTAGTAAACAGACACTAAATAATGATATGAGAACTTATATCTATTGTTTTATAGGGAGGACAGGATCCATTAAATACGTGTATACAGACACATGAACATACATGCATGTTTTCTTATAAAGTATTTCAACTATGACATATGAAATTCAAATGAAGCTATTCTAGCAATGTTTAAAAATCAATGACTTGAGACTCTATGCTGTTTCAGAATGGAGCCAGACTTTCAATATCCTGAAATATTTAAGACTTCAAAAAACATTCCCAGTGTGCACTGACACACTCACTAGTTTATCACACCACCTGTATCCCACAGTAGTTTGCTATCTTACAAGAAACGTAGAGGACTTCAGTTCTTTCATTTCTCCTCATTTTTAGTGAAAGTCCAGATCATCAGTAGGCTCTGTGACAAGGAAAATTTAATATATACAAACTGAAGCAACTTCAGTAGGAGATGGTGAAAGATGTTAGTAAAACATCTTGCTTAGTAGTCAAAATACTTATTTTGAGCTTCAGAAACCCAGAGTCAGCCGTTTCCTCTAGGGTGATTTTGAACTTGGATCTGCACATGGGCCCATCCCCTAAAGCATTCCTGATTGACATGCCACTGGCTACCCTGAGATCTGCCTTTCTCCTCTACCTCCCATGCAACTGTGGGCAGAAAATTAATCCTGAACAAAAAAAGCCTTTTACAGTGAAACATGCATCCAACTTGGAATAACATAATGAAACCCTGAAATAACCCCTATATTTCCTCCCCCAAACAACAGACTGGAATCCTGAAAAGAAATGGAGCCATGATCACAGAATATTCTGAGGTGGAAAGGACCCACAAGGATCACTGAGTCCAACTCTGAAGTGAATGGCCCATACAGGGTTCATCCCCATAACCTTGGTGCTCTTACCCACTGAGCTGATCAGCAAGGTTCTGCTGCTCTACCCAAGTTGTCTACCAGCAAAGAGCAGCTTTATTCTCCTATGAATTGATAGCGTGAAAAGGAGTTGGTGATTTTTAGATCAAAGTAGCATTTTGATGCTAAGAGAGAGTTATAAAATACATCAAGAACTAAATTTAATAACACTAGAGACCAGACAGAAATTTTAGCCCATATGTGGTGGCACACAATGTGTCATTGCACTGTAAAAAAAATGAATAAGGAAAAATAATAAAAAAGAAACCAAAACCCAACTAAAAAATCCCCTCAAAAACCAAACCAAAAAAAGCCCACAAAAACCCAAAGAATTGTACTACTGGATTAAGACAGCATAGAAACATATTTTATATGAAGAAATTAAAATATGAACTTTGTTAGAACACAGAATCCTAGTAATAACTCAATTAACAATTTTTAATTACTCATAATAAGCCACCTCACAATTATTAGATAGCTATATTAGTCTTTTACTTAATTTCATTCAATCTATACTCTCTGAACAGTTATTCATACTGAAAAATGTGTACAATAGATGTGAGGGAATAAAAGGATCAAAGAGGAAAACAGCTAAAATATATCTGAAAAGCCGGTAACAGAAATTTTACAAAAGCCAGGGAGAGGAGACTAGAGTATCATTAGCCATTTTCATATCCTAATGGAACATGGAAGTTTCAGTCTGTTACTAAGAGTGGGTCCATGGCAAAGAGCCCAAATGAGGTCTGAGAAAGCATAATGTACCTTTAATGATTGAAATAGCAAGAAAATTAAATCTAATCATGTTTCATTAAGCATACTTTAGCTCCCATTTTTACTAAATTATTCTATTATGATTTCCCAACTGTCTGTTGAAATAACCTTTTACAGCAATCTAATTCACCATCATAAACAAGTCTCATTTCTCACAATGAAGCCCCCTGGGATTAGTGAGAGGAGATGGAAAATCTAAACCTTGCCAATCCTGCAGCCACTAAGGTAACCACTCAGGGAGACAAAGATTTTTGTTTTCCTATTTGTGGCTGAGATCATTAAGATATAATTAGAAATGTATTCATGAGTATCAGAGCGTCTGTTATGGAGATAGCATTTGCCCAACAAGCATCCTCTATACTAGTCTTTAAAAAGCACAGGAGCAGGCATAATCCCCACTTCACTCTCTGGAGAGTTCTGCATTAAATGGACTGCATTAGACATCCCTCTCACTCCCTGCTTTTTAATGGAACCTTATACATGCATGCAGTATTTTCTCAGACTCCATTGTTACCATCAGAACTGCTAGTCTGTTTGCTTTCAGCAATATGCTCCTGCAGTGCCATCCAGATGTGAGCCCTAAAGATAGCTACGTGCAGGGAATTTAAATCCTGCTCCAGAACTTGACACAGGGCAAGCAAATGTAGAACTTGAGAATATACAGTAAGAAATGGATTGTTTACAGAATAATCCCTGTCTCTCTGCAGCAGTGAAAGGAGCTATCAGCCCCCATACATGTCCTTTCTGCTTTAGTCAAGTGAATGAAATATGCACCAAGGAGAAATATTGCACTTTACTCCAATAGGTAACTGAAAGAAATCTGCTTTTCCTTTGTAAAGACCTTAATTATTGCCAAACTCCATATCAAATAACATGACAACAACAGAAAATTAAAAGAAATGTCACCCACCAAACAGTGCTTAAGTATCTGCCACAGGGATCAATTTGGGGCCCTCAGTTAAACTGCAGAATGTAAACTGTCAGTCACTGTACTTAGCATCGCAATGTTTGAACAGGTTATTATCTTGTATTCAGGAATTTGAAAGGAACCCAGTATATGAAATAGAAAGAAAAATACTTGTAGGGCACAACTTTGCTTCCTATACCCATAGGATCAGTAAAGAAATACTTGATCAAAACATCCAATGGGCAGAAACTGAACCTTGTAGTATAAACAGGGGACTCAAAAAAGAAATCTGAGAGGAAAGAAAAAAAAATTACCAAAATTTCAGCTCAGTCTTTGAGATGATGCTCTATTATAATTGTAATTAGAAAGTTACAGTGAGTAAACTAGGATTGTGTCATGGTAGGCTTAATCTTTTTGCATACATATGGCTAATGAATCTACCTTAGCAAAGTAATGATTTTTAAGCTTGCCTATAAAACCATTTTACAAAACAAAATATATTTAGAACCTAAGCATTTACTACAATGAGTAAATGACTACAGGTAAAAACAGAAAGTAAAAAGTAGAATATTAAGATTTAAATTGTTTTGCTTTGTGGAAGACTGATATTCTAAAATCTAATTATCACCCTGCAACACAAACTCTTCAGGAAGACATTAACACAAGGAATGCATAAAGAATACATGACTGAGGCCAAACCAGACAAATTTCTAGATAAATGATCAGAGTTCAGATGCATAATGTGGAAACCTCTGCCAGCCAGAAACCATTCACGGACATTCAATATTCTTTTACAAACTCTATTGTGAAGCACACAATAGCTCAGTACCTTAGTCATCAGAATGCAGCTGGTCAATAAAGGTACAGTCAGCAACTGCCACATTCCTATGCCAATATTTATTTAGATGAGATTAAGAGATGTACCTCAGATGTCTGACAGAACTGTGATAATGTCACAGTAAAATTCTGGTCACAAGGTCAATGAATCTTACTCTGAAAAACATACATCCCAGATTTGCTTCAATATATATTTTCCCTTAAATGCTTTCTCTTTGTCTTGACATTTACATTAGCAGGAACAATAAATTAGCAATTTGCACTTAATCAGCCTGATAAACATGAAGTGTGGAAGAAGTGAGATTTTGCATTAATATTGCTTCTACAGCAATAATAAATTAATTTTTAAATGTAGACATTAATCTCCTTGGGTGAACATTGATGGTGACTCCTTTCTGCATCACCCATCTAAAATTTTTCATAAAATTCAAAATTCTCCCTATAACATCATAGTTAAAGGTCATAGAGGACACACTTTGGCACTAGACTTGTGAAGTCTCATGTTAGAAATAATCTATCTTTTTGCAGCACCTGCCTTTCACACATTTGCATCATGGTGCTACAGCCCCTCCTCTTCCGTACGTCTCCACATGCCCCTCAGCTCCAACAAAGACCCAGGAGTGGGGTGGGAGTGAGGGAATGCTGCAGGGCTGCACTCCAGCCAGCAGTTACAGACAAAATTAGCCCTGCCAGCTTCCCCAGGCTGTTCTCCCACTCTCTCTTCTGCTGCTCACAATCAACTGTCACAGAACTCTTGGCACCAGGCACATTTCTTCTTTCTTACATCACACAATACAGTATGAAGAACACTTACAAGGTCACAAAGACTTTGAGATTGCTAACAGAAATAATTTGAGATTGTCACACACACATGTATATATATGGGCATATTTTATTTATCACACCTATGCACACACATATATATGAATATTACAAATTACAATCTGGCTATGGGAAAAGAACTAAATAAACAAAATTAAATGTCCAAGGTGTGGGCACTGCAAAACTGTGAGAATAGGAAAAAAGCTTAAAGAATGAGAGGTGAGATTTATTAGTTACTGCTAAAAGTAGGGTAGGATGAACAACGAAAGATAAGGAATTTAATTTGTTTAATCTTATTCACAGCAGAACCAGTCACCAATCTAGAAGATTAACTACTTTAGTTGCATTGCCTAAATTAAAATGTAGGAGAAAGGCAGTAAATGCTACGAACTTTTGGAGGAAAGGGGTGTGACAGAAGTAAGACGGATTCTGAAGATGATGATGCCAGTTAAACCTCTAATTAAAAAAGAGCATAATTATCTCTTTACCCATCCCAAACCACCTCCCAGATATTTTGTTCCCTAAGTGGGAAAATTGTCTAATTATAATGACTGAGTAATGTTTTGATGCAATAAAAATTCTGCAAAAATGTGCTACATTAAACATTGACAGCTCTGAAACTTGTTCATAAACAATGGCTAAATATTAATTCATAAAGAAAATCCAAACTTCTTTGTGAATTCCCCAAATTAGTGTTAATTTTTAACTCCACAGCCAGCCAAATAAACAACACAAACTGAAAATTAACCTCATAACTCAAAGCTGTGTATTTTTAACTAGCTAATTTCTCTAAGAAACAACTTGCTTTGGAAAACAAGTCAATCTGTTTAAATCATAAAAAATTAAACTGGTTTCTCATATAAAAATGGGAGTTTTAAGAGAAATTTCTGCCGCTAGTAACTAAAATCTCACAATACAGAAAGGTTCCCATGCATTCATTTTTAGTATATAAAGCAGAATCTGACTCAGTTCAAATAGAAGGTCCACCTACCCTAACAATATATCTAAAACATTTAACAACAGAAGAAGCCTTACATGACAGGTATACTGAACACTTTGCTTAGCCTCCAGGAATTCACAGCCCAAGGACTTTGAGCCAGAAGCAGATTTTATACACATAACAGCTCTCAATGGATTTTTGGTCCATTAATTTGTCTGGTCTATTTTTTAATTCAAGTAAACTGAGGATGCCATGGAGCAGAGCTGAAAGCTGAACATAATCCTGCAGGAAAAAGAAACTGACCTTTTGTCAATTTTTCAGATCCCAACTGCAAGTTTTCTTTAGGTCTTATAATACAGATCTTGTGTGAGTGGAGACAGTGAGCAGCAATACTGTTCCCTATTCATCTGACTATGGTACATAAATATATATATATATATATATCAAATGCCACCTTTCAGATTAAAGCATACAGAAGGATAATCTCTTTCACAGTAGCCATTCCAGACCTTTAACCATCTCTACTTTTTTTCTTTACACTATTTGCAGTTCTACTGTAAACATTTTGAGATAGGGAACCCAAAATCCACACATGGAGTAACATGCACAATGTTTCTCTGCCTACCATTGCAATACTTCATTTTACAATGAGTAACATTCAGTGTGTTTTCCAGACCAGGACAAAGGATTAAACAGATGTTTTTATTAGACGGTGTTTCTATCTAACCACAATATCTCATTCCTGAGTGATAATGGCAACACATCTTGCATCACTGCATATGTAGAGCTGTGACCCTAGATAGCAGTCTCATATTGTGCAATACTTCAGAACACATACATGTCTTGTATCTGTTTTGAAAAGGGGTGCAAATGAAACTGAAAGTGAGTAGTATTAGGTGTCAAAAAAACTTGAGAGGATTTTAATTACATGAATAATCACAAGATCCTGAAGTTTATCCACAAAAGTTCTATCAAAAAAGGCACAAATCAAGCGGGATGAAACAATATGTGAATGCTGAACAGGTTTATGACTACAAAAAAAAAACAAAACCAAACAAACAAAATACTGTTTAAGAGGGAGAAAACCCTGCTTTAGAACCTCTGCTTTGTGAACTTTGTAAGTTCTTGAAAGACTGTGTTTGCTGAAAAAGCAAGAGGAAGAGAACATGAGCACCAATTGTGTTTCTATCCAAGCCTTAGGGCTGTCTGTGGTGATGGTCAGTCCAGACCTCTCACTCATGCTGCTGTCGGTGAAATCCATCACTAAGGAACATAAGCTCAATACCCTTCTGCCTTAAGTTCCCAAGACTGACAGACTGATCTGTCATCTAAAATGAAATTCCTGACAAAATGTTCAGTGAGCATGGAAAAAGGTTATAAACTCTTCCTTCAGACTGGACTGGGGGAACAATAACAGAATCATCCTGATAGAAGGGGCTAGACAGAAAAAAGTACTATACAATGAAGTATTGAAGAATTTTTATTAAAGTTTTCTATCAATATAAAGTGACAAAAAAATTATTTCCCTATCAGGGCAAAAAGTCATGTATTTTCCATACTTTTAGAAGTTTGGGGGGTTTTTTACACATAATTCTTCACCTAAATACTGTAAAAGTCTTCTTACTACATATTTCAAATATTCTACAAATCTTAACTGTCCTAAAGCTCATAGAGTTAAAAAAAAAGGTCTTCATTAACATTTCACTAAACTTGTTTCCCAAGAAATAAAATCTAATATCATCAGCTTTATCTGTCATGTGGAAACTGAAGTTAGCATGTTCCCTTAAAGGTCAGAGCTGCACTGTTTGTAAGTAAAAATAAAATCATTAGGAAAAATTTTCCACAATAATATTCAAACTACTCAATCCCAAAATTTAAAAATCCTGTTTAAAACACTGTTAAAAAAACCGTAAGACTCATATTTCAGGTAACCTTGCATAAATGTCTGAGTGTATTGAGAGACAAAACAAGTTGGCAGAAACACTCAGTGACTTTATACACCCATCCATTCAACCCTGACCTACAGTCTGCCTTGCATTTGGTTCATAAAACACCACCCTCATGCAGTATAAAATGTAGATGGCTCAGATAAAGAAGAAATGGGAGGGGAGCCAAGCCAGCTGAATAAGCATTGCCACTTCAGTCCATCCACTTTGCTTACTTAAAGGTCAAACCATACAAGTTATTAGGAAGCAGGAAAAAGATGAAGAGCTCAGAAACCCAAACTCACCTGAAAGACTACTGACGTGGATCCTTGTCCAGAGGAGTTAATGTACTTAAGTCCAATAAGGCTCAGTGTATGGCGGCTACCATGCTAGGAGATAACCTATGGGGTAATTTTTGTCCAGTTAGTTGATTTTCAGGAAGATGGACTGGACTGGGACAATCGAATCACAGAATAACATATGGTTGAAGGTGCCTCTGGAGCTCTCCAGTCTAGCTGGCTGCTTGGCTCAGGCTGCATAGAGGCTCCAAGCATGGAGATGCTATAACCTCTCATTCTAGTGTTTGACCATCCTCCCCACAGCAAAAAGTTTCCTTCTATATCAAGCTGGAATTTCCCATCTTCCAGCTTGTATTCACCCTGTCATCCCTCCACTGTGCACTGCTGAGTCAAGTCTGGCTGCATCTTCTCTGTACTGTCCCATAAGGCAGCTACAGGCAGGAAAAAGATCCCCCCAAGATTTCTTCACAAAGGTTGTATGAAACTTGTTCTCTCATCCTCTCCATGTGTGCCATGTGCTCCAGACCCGCTGATCATCAGGGTGGGCTTGCTCCAAGATGTCAAAGGTTCAGGGTAAGCACTATTACATCTTTTACAACATATTTTAATCTTTTCTTCGAACACAGTATTGAAAACCAGGTATTCCAAACAAGTTTAGCCTTCCAAGAAATACTAACTTTTAAGAGTTGTTCAGAATAACCACTATTACCGCATTTGTAACTGGAGGGGTTTAAGGGATGTGTGAACTACCAGCATTCAGCAAGGTCCAAAGGAGAACAGGCAATCCTCTAAATACAGGACAAACCTAGTGGATTTTGAGCAACAGCCAAGGGCCAGCACACAGTAACAAGCAGATGATCTACCCTTTGTAGGTGCAGAGACCTTTAAAACAACTGTTGTGTTGGATCTGAAGTCATCCCTGAAGGGATCATTCCGTACTTCATACCATAACTGTGGATAAATATTATAGTTACTCATTAATTGCTTTGAACAGAGCTTAAACTGCATCATCATCATCATGCATCCCTGCAGCACCCTGTTTGTCCCAATCAAAGAAGATGTAAAATGACCAGAGACCCCAGCTGAGCTCCAGGTCATTTTAGAGCAACACTGTGAAATGTTCTTGGGATGGTCAGAGCAATGATGTGAATAAATACATGGATCTGCCACGCAAGGAACAACATTGATCATTACTTTAATGTAACAGCTTTTTCTTTGAAACTGTGAACGTATTTTCTTTCAAAAGACAACTTGTAAGATACTATACCATAATAACTATCCACTATTAAACAAAATAACTATCCACTCTGGACTACTGCAGAAACATTTATGAAAAAACCCACCTTCACAAAACCCGTATGTTTGCCTGCTTATTGAAGACCAGTAATATATAACATGAAGAGTGAGATCAAAGAAATGGAAAACAGTCACAACATTATAAAACTCAGAAATGTGTTCTAGTATCAGCAGTAATCATGGTCACTATTTTTGCAAAGTACAGATACCTATGCACTTCACTACCTGTTTGTGATTTTCTTACCCACTATGTCATAGCTAGGTTTAAAATCTTGTTACAGTCTTTTAGATTCATATTTATTATCTGTACAATTTTCAACTTTTAGGACAGGATAAATAAATAACTACTAACAAACACATAGAATATTGTTTTTACACGAGTTTTCTTATGTCCCTTAGCACTGCATGTAAAATAGGAAAAAAAATAGCTGGGTAGCATACACACTAAAATATAAGTGTCTAGCATTAGAAAGCAGTTCCTTTAAGATGTAAATAGCTGAATTTTCTTCCTGTACAGGAACATAATGTTGTCACAAATGCCGTGGACTCAATTTTTCTCTCAGAAGTGGAGCTCCAGCTGATTTAGTAAATAATTTTATTCCCTCCCCTCACAGGAGCACTGGTTCAAAGTAATTTTTGCAGATAAGAAAGAGAGTGATAGAAGGATATGCTTTATCAATACCTCTTTTTTTAAAACCCATTTTATTATGCAGAATATCAATTTATACTATTAAAATTATTTAAAGGATGGCTCTGCTTCCTCTCACTTCTTTCTCCATCAGCAATCCTACTGGGGATAGATCTACTCAGACATACAGCCATAAAAAATAGGTTGCCCATATTTACTTAGTGCTTCTCATAAAAAAAACCCTGAATACCTTCTAAATATTAATGAATTCATCTTCCCTACGTTCTTGTGATGTACATTTATAGTTTAGACATTACCTTACCATAAGAAAAAATCATTAAAGAATTTTGTTTTAATAAGGTCCAGCTGGGACCTTAAACAAGCTTACTTTCAGAATGATGAGAACCAATTGCTGAATTTTCCCAGAGTAAAGGTGTTCATTGGACATCCAAAGGACAGAAGCACAACAAGCATATGGTGAAAAAGAGGGCTTATACAATTTTCCCAGAGTCAAGAATAAATGTGGATCAGCAGCAGGAATAGGAAGCAGTTCTCTCAGTTCTCTCACTACTCTGTGAGCATGCCCATTTTTCATCCCACAAATCATGTACTTCAAGTTTTCTGTTTTTTCATTAACCTGTTCTAAAATATTTGTAACAAATACATACTTAACTACCTCAAAAAGAAAGCTGAATTAAAGACAGCCAAAATTATTTAACTCAAGCAACTCTACAAGAAAGGGTGAAAAACAGCTATTAATATAATTCAAAAAAACCAATATCAAACCCCAATAACAATAATTTTCTCAATGTGATAGATGGAAAGTAAATAATTCCAGCTCTGTTTAAAGCTGGCAGCTGTTAGCTCAGAGTTAGGCGGAGACATCTTCATGAATTGCTGCCACACACTGACTGCAGCACAGACAACTCTTAAGCTCTGTGGTTGTAGCAAACGCTGAAAGTCTAGCATACATCACAATGATATTGAAAAAGCAAAATGTTTCTTCAATCGGTGGCAGGAAAATGCCTCTGCAAAGGGAACTTTAGCTGACCTTATCACTGGGGAACAAAGGGCTGGAGACCAGTGCTATGGAAAGGGACATGGGGTCCTGGTAGATGACAAGCTGAACGTGAGTCAGCAGTGCCCTGGCAGCCAGCAGGGCCAAGCGTGTCCTGGGGGGCATCAGGGACAGCATCACCAGGCAGGCAAGGGAGGGGATTGTCCTGCTCTGCTCTGCACTGGGGCAGCCTCGAGTGCTGGGGGCAGTTTCGAGCACTACAGTGTAAGAGGACATCAAACTATTAGAGTGTGTCCAGAGAAGGGTGAATAAGATGGTGCAAGGTCTCAAGAGCAAGACCTACAAGGAGCAGATGAGGTCACTCTGCTTGCTTATCTTGGAGGAGGAAAGGCTGAGGGAGGCCTCATCACAGTCTATGACTTCCTGAAGTGAGGCAGCAGAGGCAAAATGCTGATCTCTCTCTGGTCAACATCAATAAGACAGGAGGAAATTGAATGGAGCTGCATCAGGGGAAGCTCAGATTGGACATTAGGAAAAGGCTCTTCACTGAAAGAGTGGCTGGGCACTGGAAGAGGCTCCCCAGGGAAGTGGTCGCAGCACAACACCTGACAGAGTACAAGGAGCATCTGGGCAACACTATTAGTTATATGATGACTAAGGTAATTCTGAAGGTAGCAGGAGTTGGACACTATGATCTTTACTAGTCCCTTCCAACTGCAGACAATCTATGGTTCTGTGATTGCTTTATCCATATGCAAAACCACTGCACATGACATGACAACATCTGGGGAAAGAAATCAAATGTCATGGATTCTTGTTATTAATCACAATCAGAAATTGTTTTTATACCAAGCATTTTGGTTTCTAATAGTTTCGTTGTCATCTGTTAAGAACACAATAGTTACACATGAATAACTGTTAAGAATTCATTCCATGTACAGTGTTAATAATTGGAGAGATCAGTTGACCATAACAGATTAACTACTCAATTCAGCACTAATCAAACATTTATATGTAAAAACACTTCCTCAGAAACTCCTGACTAAAAGATCACTAAAACAAAAGAAAAAAAAAATCTGTTTCTGAAAATAGAACTTTCTATCAGCAGGACTTCTCTTCCTGCTAAAAAATTCTCAGGAGAGCTCCACTTAGACATGTTTATTTCCAGGAGTACAAATTCAGATGTGCAGGCTTATCCCTTTTAAGTATACAGCATTTTCAAGTCAGCAATTTAAAAGAGATAAGTAGTCTCAGGAATCTCATCCTTAAACTGAAAGTGCTTAAGCAACTTAGGAGGGTAAAGAAAAATCCAAATATTCCTACCAGAGGAGCCATACTTTATTCCTGGAAAATTGGAAATTAATATACTGTACCCTACTGTCTTTTACAGTGTCTTCTTTGGTGTATAGAAGCACTCCTATTAGTTTGATTTTACATTAAAAACAGAATAAATATAATACCTTACTGAATGTTGACACAAGACTTCAATGCATTGGTAAGAAATTTGTCAGTTTGGAAAGGATTTAAACCATTCTCACTGGTAAAGTATTCTATTCACTGTAAATTTTACACTTGCATTACATTTATCTTCTTTAAATGATATATTGTAATTTTTTCTCATTCCAAATACATAAATTCTAGGATCAACACTTTTTCACTAGTTTCTCCTAAACCCATCTTTGGATATTAAATGCCCTTCAAAACTAGCAATTATTTTGCTTTATAAACTACCCATTAAAATAGGGTTTTGGCATTTTCACTTACAGAAATCCTCATAGATTACACCCCTAATCTGTCACAGCAGTTTTAAATACACTGCCACAGCATACAATTTGACTATTAAATATAGCAGATTTGAGAAAATGTGCATACTTCAGAGAAAGACAAAAAATAGAGATATTCATTACGGATACATTTAAGGTTTCTAACTAATGTCCATCCTGTAGAAGCCATAAAAATCACTCCTAGAATCTAATTTCAGATACCTTATAAATGCAGGTTTTCCCTAACAGCAGTAATGAACTGGTGAAATATACACCAAAAAGAGCCATTGCATTGAACACTTTTGTAACAGCATTGAAAATACAGAGAGGAACAGGAATATCCCACACAAAGGTATTAAAATAAATATTATTTCCTGTTCTTTAAAACACATGAAGACTAAGCATTCCCAGATACCCTTGTGTTGATTTTTCTGCTAGAGAGCTGATTCTAAATTAAGGATTGAGTATGCCTACAGCCTGGAGCGAGATGACCAGAACAATCAATCAGCATCAATCTTCTCACGCAAGCACTGAGCTGACTTGAGGTCAAAGCTCATTTACAGCATAGAAGACCAAGGGCCCATTCACTCTAAATGCTAGAGCTTTTATTATTTGCCAAATTTACTATCCTAATTTTCTCCAGCAGATGAGTTCTGCAGCATAAACTTGTACTTTTTACAGAATATAAGAAAAAGAGTCTCCTAGTCTTTTGTTTCAAGTACTCATCCTGGACGGCTTATGAGTACTTGCAAGAGTTAGAAACATTCTTCCCATTCTTTCAGACAACAAACAAAATGCGCACCACGCTGGACTAAGAGGTGCTTTCTTTAACAGACACAAGTAAACTAATGCTTCAAATGCTGCAATAACCTCTCATCCATGTTCTTCTATACTTATCATCCACGTGGCTGCTAGACAGCAAAATACCTCTACCTCTTCCCTCAAATGATACATGACTGTAATCTCTCACTAGAAAAGAGAAACCTGGCAAAAGAGGAATGATGAGGCTCTTCTTTTTCCTCTCCAGCGTTCTTTTTCTCCATTTTTATAGTATTTTCACAAATAAGACTGGCCATAAAACAACTATTATTTTTAAAACATTCTAAGTGGATGGCTTTGTTACTTTAACTGAATCACAAGGAATGGCATCTCTGACTATAACCCTTTCCTGTGGCTTTTTTCTCCTATTAAAATTCAAAATTAAATATAGAATCTAACCATTGCTTTCACTTGGATTATATACAACTTCTTTTCCACAACTTTTCTTTTTTAATTTAAAGACTTTGGTTAGAATTAATTAAAAAAAAAAGCAATTTAACTATACCAAAAGAATCTAGTTATACATGGCTATGTATCCTCTACTTAGACAAAATTTCCACAAAATTTTTAGCTTTCTTGAAAAGAAGTTGTTACACAAGAAAGCTGGCATGACTTGTGTCTTCTTTTCAAGTGCATGTTTATCTATTTTTTATATAACTATTACAATTTTTCTTTTAATTATGCTTAGCTCATATTCTCTCCCTTAGTGAAAATACTGAACTCTATTTTCAACTGCAATTACAACAAAGTGAGCAAAGTACACCTTCTAAAAGGACCAGTGACTGCCACCGTAACAATGATTTTGAAGCATTTTTTGAGCACTCAAACACAGGCTGACTGCAGTCTACCAAAAACATGAGTAGTATATGATCCTCTAATTTAAGATGTCCAATACAGCCATCCCAAGATACACAGGGACAGCATAAAACTTTCAAACCTATATATAACTAGGAAAAATAAACAAAAAATATATGAACAGGACTGCAAAGGGAAATCTATTTTGCATTTTCATACTAAAAACTTTCCATGGTTTTTGAAGGAAAAGAATTTAAAATATGTGATTTTCAAATTAACTTTAATTATTTCATTAATGCAAACAGAAGAGGTGGACTTACTTGTGTTAAGAATAGAATGACAGTATAAACAAAAAAAACAC
The DNA here is from genome assembly GCA_013399945.1 of Ploceus nigricollis. Lineage (NCBI taxonomy): Eukaryota > Metazoa > Chordata > Aves > Passeriformes > Ploceidae > Ploceus > Ploceus nigricollis. The sequence goes on from VXBC01011642.1 coordinate 126,736, forward strand.
TGTATTTGAATAGCCTCTGCAGTTTAGACATGAACACACTATCTACTATACATCATATTTAATAATATCATTTTTAAACTGCAATATTTAATCTTACTATAAGGTAATTTTTATTGAAAGAATATGCCTTAAACTTTAACTGGTTTTTAAGATACAAAATTATGCAAAAATGAAAAAAATACAGCAAAAACTAATGGCTGCGATAACATGCTGGTGTGACTAAAAGCTACACCAGAACTTTTAATAGGATAAGCACAGAATTGACTACTGGGCTTTAAAAACAGAGTAGCACTGAGCTCCTAATCACAAGCATCATTAACTTGAGTTTTAAAACTCAGCAGCTGAAAAACAGAATTTCATCAACTACACAGAATTTCTTTACTGTGCAACAGCTTACATTGAGGTAACACTAAATGAAGACCAGGTAATATTTATTATGTTACCCTTTAAAAAGTAACATAATACAGAAAATAACATTTATGTCGACTTCATTGCTTGCTACTCAGCAAAATCTTGGTAGCAATCTAAAATACAAATAGCCATAATTTACAAAAATGGCAGTAAACACTTCCAAATCCTTTATCAACATCATTCTATCATTAATACATAATAATCAAAATCAATACTTTGTAAATTATAAACTGATATTCACGGCAGATGACATAGGTTTGACATTGCAAAATATATTAGAAACAAAATACTAAGGATGTTGCAGTAAAAGGCAGCAAGAAAGTAAAACATGAAACATAATTCCCACAGTAACCTTTCCTGCTACAACCCTTTCTTCATCAACAGCAGCATTTCATATTTATATCTTATATCAAACCAAGTTTTGGCATTATTTACATAATCATGGAATTTAGCTCCTTATATTTAATCTTGCTACCAAGGGGAATATGCACCTTTTAATTTTTTCACATTATGACGTCAGCTTTCTTCTGCTTTTCAATCCCTTACTGTCCTGAAAATACTCACAAATTGTCAATATGTCTCCATTTTTCCACAGATATACATCACTACATTTTCACTGACCACATTAGACATTGTTGCAAGATTTATGTCTACTCACATTGCAGTCACACCTTCATGTTGCTTTGTAGGACAACTCATAATCTACATAACCTCTAGCACCAGGATCTGAGATCATGGCACTCATGAAATTAATTTGCATTCAGGTAAACCATGAAATTCACCTCTGAAGTTCTGTAATGAAGAACTTTATTCAGGTTTTTCACATACTCACTAACCACATCATTAATGTGCACTTCCTAAACGCAACTGAGTGTTGAGAGATGAACAAGTGCAGAGGGTTTCCAGGGGAACTGGAACTCTATTTAAAGCCTCTTATTAATTAACTCAGTGACTAAACCTTAGTTCAGGTGAAGATAAATTATGGCTATTCTCTTAGAACAACTTTTTAGGTAGACAGTAACAGATTTTTTTACTGATCCAGTTCTTTTTGCTTGGCAACTATAATATTTACAAAATCGTAGTCATAAGTGACATGAAAGGATACTTTTCATAAGTTTCAATTCAGAGATCTAACTAGCCCAGAGAGATGATAAAGGATAAAAAAACTTGCCAAATCTCAGTGTTACTGCTTAGACCACAACATTGGCTAGTGCGCAGTATAAGAGGTAATATAACGGTACACTGATGAGCAGCGAAAAGCAGTCATATTAAAACTTATTTCTTATGAACTGCTCAGTATCTGCAAGCCATCATGTCCTTGCTGCTGTGCTAACTAGATTAAAGCTAGTACATTCAATCCCACTTGGATTGCAGCACAGCCTCGAAACAAAGACTGCTCCTGGAAATGATTTTCAGTTTTAAGCCCACAGTATTTCCCTTCAGAGTCTAATAGAGTACTAGAGTCAGTTGCATTGCAGAAAATAACATGAACTGTATTTAACGATACACAGAAAAAACACATTGGATATTAAGTTTTAGCATAGAAATTGTTAAGTACTAGTAATAAACCATGGACTAGATAGTAATAGCTCTACATTAAACTACTGTCAGAGTAAAATGGAATATTGACTCTGAAGCGTAATTCAGTAGTTTAGGGTCTGGTAAAGGACTAGGTATAATAACACAGATCTCAACATTACTATTGTGCTGATCCTTGAAACTGATAAAAAGTATAAACCTAGACAAAGGCCAGTTTATAGAGAATAATGGGAATCAAATTATATGCAACTCCCTTCACCCATATGACTAAAAATTATTTCAGAAACCTGTAATGAAGAAGTTTGTTAATCTGTCCTGTTCAATCTATTCTGTTCAAAAGAAAAGCAGCCAAATGATTAATCCTTCCAGTCTGATTTAGTCCTGACTCCTGAGTTTTCCCAATTGCCTATCATTCCTTTGCTGAATTCAGTTTTCTGTAGGGAAACAGAGGAAGGGGTTACCACCCTCCTTTGCTGTTTCTGGTGTTACATCTCTCATCCCTTGATCCAAACCAGACCACAGTTCAAAGCCAATGTGCCACTGCCTACCAGAGCCCGGGCTAGCTCTCTGATGTTCCGGAGCAGTGACGAGAGTCGGGAAGGGCCCTGGCTGGGGTGATGCCACAGACAGAACCTTAGAGCTATCGCAGCTCTCATCCAAGAAGCAGTGCTCCAAGATGGCAAGGCAAGGACTGGGTAAAGAAGGCAGAGGAGACTCTCCAGGCCTTTAGGTTCCAACCGGTTTACTGGAGTTAGGATGAGGAGTCAGGACACAGAGAGAGCCCTAAGCATCTCTCTGTGCATGGGATTTTAAAGCATCGGGAAACCAGGGGTGGACACAAGTGGATAACCAATAGGGTAACATGCGAGGCAGGGTTTTGGGCCAATGACCAACCAGGATAGAGGGAGGAGAGAAGTCTTAGTTGGGAATTGGTCCAAATGATGAGTGGCGCGGAATGTTCCAGAACAAGGGGCAAGATTACCTTGACAGGCAGGGCAAAAGGGGCAGGGTTGCCTTGATAGGCAGGGAAGGGTCTGGAACAAGGGGAGGGGATACCTTGAGGGACAGCTGGGAAGGCGGGTACTACTTTGGTAGAAACCATCTTGGGGAAAACATGGGGGTTAACAGAACATACCATTTAACAATAAACTTAGTAAAACTTAATAAAATAAACATGAGCCGCAACACCAGTGCACTGTTAAAGCTCAAATGCTGTATATGGCAACTGAAGCAATTAATGCAGGTGTCCTCTCTGAACAAAGCATGTTGAAAGGGGAAATTTTTTCTCCCTAACAGCTACACAATTTTCCCCGAACTCTAACCATAGGCTCAAAGACAGCCATAGGGGTTCAAGAGGGCTGTGAAACCTTGAGAGACCACTAGTCATGCAGACAATTTAGAGCTAAACTGCTTTGCTCCCTAAAAAACCACGGAACTATTTCTAGAACTTCTGAGGTCGAACTGTATGTGGGGATGTAAGGAGGGAGCATTTATGACTGACTACAGCTTGTCCTACTTACATGGTATGACATAAACACATTTTAAATTCCATGACTACAGATACAATATACAAAAATTTTCAATACGTGGAATATTTTGAGAGATCATAAGCATGTTCAAATGCTCATAGCTATAGACTAACATACATATATATCTATATATATATATAAATTTCAAGATTCTAGCACCTGAAGACATTTCAAATATTAACTAAATATTTAAGGATATTAATATGAAACAATTGACTTTCATATTTTACTGAGTTCTTCTTTCATTAATACCTAAAATTAGTTCTCATCCTAGGTCAAAACTATCTATGAACTACAGTAAAATGTATGGTTTTATTCTCAATACTTATCACAAAAAACAGATTTGTAGATATATGTACACAAAATATCATAAAGCCTGTGTTCTGTATGCTGCTGGAAAAATCTATCATCACTAACAAGGTTACTTTAATAAAAAATGGCTTATCTGGGTATGCGATATTAAAGAGATTCAAAATGATAGGCAGTAAAATAAATCACTGCAAAGGAAGAGTGAAGATTAAAATACTGAAACTTAAGAAAGGAATATCAAAGTTGATTCAGAATCCCATTTATGAACCTCATCTACCCTGAATAAGACTGAATTTCAAGAATGATACAAAAGCAAGTATGCAATCTGCCTGCACTACATAAATTATGTGTACTTACTTATAATGCATATTTAGTATTTATCAGGAGCATGTTTACAGCACAGGACACTTACCTGATACAACTTCATGACCTTAGAAATTTAAAAAATTAACAAGAGACTGGAATTTAACAATGAGAAGGCCAATGGATAGCATAGTACCCAGCTTCCAAACTAGCCTAAAGATCTTTATTCTTCATTAACATATTTGATTTGCACCATTTCAGAGAAACAAAACCAACAGTTTTCATTACCTTTATAAGTGGCAGATTCTATTTAGGGATGGAAGTTCCACACTATCCCAAAATCATATCCTTGACACTTCATATTGAAAGAAATTCTAAAAGCAAATAGTGGGATTTGAGATACCATGCCAACAGTATCAAATTTGTATTTGATGCTATTAAATGAAATGCAACTTCCTCAGCATTTCTTGTGTGGACTCTGCAAATACATAGCTTTAATTAAGAATCAAGCTCATTTTTAGGAGATATTTTGATTCAAGAAAGAAAAAAGTATTTATCTTGAAGAAACTTCTTATACAGGTGGACTAGTTGGCGAGAACCTCCTAAATGTCTGCTTACTCTAGATTCTTTTGTTTTGTTAGACTGTTCCATTTGATTTTATTTTATCAACATTGCTAATTAAACTTACTAGTTAGATATGATTTGGGAGATAGGATATCTATCTATTAGACTATATATCTATATTAAAAATTATTCTTACCAAGATGACTTGGAAAAGAACTGGAAAAAGATGGATTTCTTCCATGAGGCTGTAAAAACATATTTTAAGATTTATTTAATAACAGACGAAGTGAATTCTTATTTAACACATTAAACTCACAAGAGGAACAGAGCAGTAGAATAGCTATTGCCAAGATCCATGACCCAGAACCTTAGCCTTTGACTAGCTCTCAACAAAAATGACCTCCATTTCAGATATTAAACAGAAAGAGCAATGTTATATACTGCTTTGGAAATTACTTCTTGGTCTGCTTCACTGATGCAATTCAAGTGAGTAGAACAGTAATTAATTTAGCATTTTTTAATGGCAGTAATTAATAAAATGCTGCAACTATACCACCATACACACTATGAGTGCACCATTAACTGTTTGAATTAATAGACTCAGCACACATAATGAAATTATAAATATGTTGTGTTTTTTTAAGAACGTCATGTTAGCTAACTTCTTGGGTTTAACATACTTATATATGATACTTTTGTCAGATACTTGACAATGCTGAGCAGTAGTGGCCCAGAAGAAGTCACTTATATTCTTCTGCATTTCAAAATCAGACAAAACCCAGCATATATATGCTTAAAGAAAGAATATTCTCAAAAATCAGTAATATTTTACATTAATGCAGTGTTTTCTATTGTTGGAGCACAAAATACTGTATTAGTAAATCATATGTGTCTCACACACTACGATGACATATGAGTCACGTGATTAACTGTATTATATTTTACTGCTTTTTACTGTATTATATTGTCTAATTGGAAAAATGATTGTCACCTTTCCTTACACACTATACTAAATGCCTATTCACCAAACACCACAGAGAACACCCAATTGTGTGTCTCAAAAATTTCTTCTTGTGTCACCATAATGTCACAGAAGTGCTTCATAAACAATTGGTAGGTTTGGCTTTGTGACACAGCAAAGATAAGACTGCATTAAGAAGCCCATGTGATAAATGCAGAACTCAAACACAGAGAGCACATCTGGGATCTCAGTGTACAACACTCTACAAAATTATCTTGCCAGTAGTATGCCAGCTAAAAATACCTAGTTATATTACACAGTTCACTGTTAATAAACAGCAGTTATAATTGACTAAAATAAGTATTTAATTTCATGTTTGAAGCTTTACTGTGTAAAACTCTATATTGGCTTCTGGTAAAACAATAATCAGATTAATTCTGTTTGGTAAGCTATTTATTAAAAAGAATTCATATACACCTAGAAGCATATAGTTCCATTGAAGAGTTTTTATTCATGACCAATAAGATAAGAGGAGAAGGTGTTATTTTTATGGATAGTATAAAATACTAGACTGTGAACTGAAGCAGCTAAAAGGAATTTCACATTCTCCTCTATGAACTTAATGAAAAAAATCAGAGGGGGCTAGAACAGACATCCAAAGGTTATAAAAGAAATTATTCATTTAGATTAATGTCACCTGTAAGAGCTCTGGTTGTTCATATTTGCTGGAATCATGTCTTGTAAAGGAAATATAATAAGGAATGAAAGCCATGCTTAGAGAAAAACAGTATCTATGAATAACTCAGAATTACTTCTAAGTAATGCAGATATATGCATTATGTATGAATAATGGTTTACTTTTTCATACTGTTTTTCTATTTCTCTGATCCTTGCCTTCACCTAAATGTAATAATTATTTTATGATATAGAATCTATGTGAGTTAAGGGTGGGAATAAGAAGATCTGTTGCATTGTACAGTACTGGCATGTAGATTTGGAGACAAGTAAAACACATACACTAAACTGTTCAAAACATAACAAAACAGTATCCTTTTATGCATCCACATATAGACATTTAACAAAAATAAGTAATAGCCTTGTTCAAACAAATGGGTTCATTTTTTCTTGCACACAGAAATGTTACACTCAACAGAGGGAAAAGACTTTAGGTAAGGAAAGAAACTCATTATTTCTAAGTTTAGAAGCTTAAATTTAAGGACAATTTCTCTTCTTATTAAATTGAGGGGAAATTTTTTCCATATGCAATGGAAACAAATTACTTTAATAGGTCAGGAGAATATGAAAGCTAATCTCCTCTGAGCCATCTAATAACCCTTAAATAGACAGTTATGGCAGCTTGGACACAGCCAGGTCATAAGAGAGTCCCGGGATTACAGATAGGAGGACTTATTATATTTGAGGTTCATTTCCAGAGCCAAATCTACTAGATAAATTAAAAGCCTAGTCCATGCCTGCAAAACAGAATTTTGCTGATGTAGATATAACAATACTGAATGTAAAGAAAGTCATTTAAACACCACAGACTCCCAAAAAGAGCAGCTACTGTAAGAGTGATCATACTGACAAAATGAAGTTTTGCCAGCACAAGCCTACTTATGCTTAGGGCTTATTGGAACTACTTACCCCAGCAAAAGCTGCTCACTTTGCTACATAAGCAGCATTTAAACTGTGAACACATTAGCAGTAAAATACAATTTTAGTTTAGGCAGAACCTAGAAAAATGCTTTTGTGGTAGAGGGTAAATTATGAAACAATTGTTTTCAAACAATGGAAGTGGTCCCAATTGTTACAGCATTACAAAGTCAGTTATAATTTTGCTGAGATAAGCTAAGACAAAACTAGAGCCAATAGGTCTGTTCTTAAAGGTCACCTGCCAACCTTTATGATTGAAACAATAAAAAGCTGCAGGCTTGAAAGAAAATTATACACCTAAGTTAGATAAAGCATCAAGTCACATCAAGCACTGCATTAAGACAAAGCTCAAAGCTGATTTATCCCAATTTTGCATATATGTGCTCAAGCGAGAGAGTGACTTCATCACACTCTTCATTGCTGTCTTCCATAGTTTTACAAAGGAATTGTTTTAAAGCTGGTGGTAAAAGAGGAGTTTAGCTATGGGATTTATTTCGTAGAGTGTTATTCTAAAGCAAAAGTATTTTGGTCCTTCATAGACTGTTACATAATTTATATTAAATTAGGTCCTACCCTGTTTGGAAAAGATACAGAATCATCATGATATACATATGCAAATCATAATACTAAATAACAACACTAACTATTTCCATCTCATTTAAAACTATATATAAATAAGCAGTGCTGGCTCAAAATAACTGGTGATCTGATTTTAAAAAACTTGCTATCAGTACAATCTGAATTTCTAATATACTAACAATTTTCAGAATGAGATTGTGCCTCCAATTTTGCTTTCTAACAATATGCAAGATCTGTTTTTCTAAGAAATCCTAAATTACTTTCTTGCAAAACAAAAACCTACTCCAGGACACTAAACACAAAAGGCTTTTTGTTACAGGTTTGATACCTTAAAAAAACAGAAAATGTGTTGTTATCAGAGAAAATCTTTAGAAAAAAGTTGGATGGGAGGGTGTGGAAATCAGGGTATTACAGACATTCTAAGCTGAACAAATGAGTAGAGATTATTCTGCAGAACAGAACTGGTGGACATGCATGAAGCAGGAATCAAGACATTAATTTTAAAGGGATGAAATGTCAAATCCATGGCAGATTTTTGAACCCTACTAAGGGCTCTTAAAAAATAGGCATGGCTGTTCACATTGCAAAAGCTGGGGGAGACAGCTAAAGGAGAAAATATTCCAGAAATTTATTAAGTAGTCTGCTTCTCCTTAACTGTAAGATGATGGCATAAAATTAAATGGCAAGTGATCAGATCAGACAAAGAAATACAAAGAAAATACCTGAAGATGTTAAATCTTTATATACATGTGGTTATGTTATAGAATAACATATTTATGCTGAAAGTGACTTGTGAAATATCTCTTTCAGTCCACATAAATTAAATGAAGATTACTCCTCAATAACTACCATCTACAGAACACAACATCGTCTTACATGGGTTCTGAAAAAACCCTCAGAGGTGGCTGAGAAAGCCTCCAGAAAGTATTCCCACACACTTGACTCCTTCCTGTAGTCTTCTCTGGGCATCTACTATTGAACACAAGAGAATAGACTGGACAGTGTTTTAGATTGGTTTCATGCTGAACAGAATTCACTCAAGTCTGCAGCTCCAGCTGTAGCAACCCAACCAGCTGACTCTTCCTCATTTGGTACTTGTATTTACAAAGCAAAAAATTCACTATTGAAAGTGAAAATAACCAAGAATGAATGGTATTTGCTCCTTTTTAATGCTTTACATCATTTGAACCTTCCAACATGACTCTTTTCAAAAATTCACTTAACAGTAACATCAAATATTTCTCTCACATTTTTACAAGTTAGACATTCAGTAACTGATCAGCAACACCAAAGAGGAAACAAAATTACAGGTTTAAGGTTAATAGCTTATTCCTTTACTAAAGGGGAGCTTTTATAAAATGTAACACTAAGGAGTTGTGTTTTATATTAAATATGGTGATTAGTATTACAGTCTGTACATGACTAGACTATGAGAACTCCCTTGCAATAATGAACTCTGACCACTGCCTTTGATATGAATTACAATGATGTGCAGCTTGACAACAGTGTTATTAGCTGACACAAAACTTAACATTTCAAGAGTCTGTTTCTGGACAAGTCTTCCTGTCTGATGTTTTTCAATAAAGCAGCATATATGCAAACATTATGCCAAACAATAACAACAGCAAGATCATAAAAATTCTCTGCTGTTTTATATTAGCATTACTTCTCTAAAAGGAAAATCTGGGTTTTTACAACTCAATTTCCATAGACGTGAAACTAGCATAATCAAAACCAAAATCGGGTTCTAAATTCTACATAAACATTCCCTAAAGTTCTAATAAAACAGTTTAATCCTCTGGCAATCTCTCTCAATCCATCTGGATTGTGATTTTCTCACTAATGTTGTACACCTCTAACATGTAGTTCTACTGCTCAGTTCAGCTGGACTAGGCCCTAGGCTTACCTGTTATCAGAACAACTCCATTTTATTTTATTCATATTCATTATAGAAAGTAAAACAACACATAAAAACAGAGAAGTAATATAGAAGGAAATAGACCTACTTTTTAAAGTGAGCATTTCAACCCTAAACTAGGAAATTAAAATGACTAATGAGAAGAACAAAGTATTTTAAAGCAATTAACATAAGCCCATATTAATCAAGGAAAGCACTAGAGCACTAGACCTCTAGTATAATGGCAGAGAAACTACATCAAGTTCAAAGACAATCTATGTACAACACCGACAAATGATTAAAAACACCACATTGAACTCCAAACAGTTTGGTTTTGGTTTGGGGTTTGTTTGGGGTTTTTTACTGTTTGTTTTTTTAAATCAAGGGCAAAGAATTTAGACCATTTCAGAATATAGTGAAATGTAACTAAACACTGATGTCGATCATAACAGCGTATGAAAAGACAATCAACTTATTCCTAACATCAACCTTAAAAAGTGCCTTTAACGGTCTTTAATAGATAATGCAGAGGTATAAAAAGTAGCATAAACAAAGTTTGAAAATTGGACAGTTCTTGGATGGTTCCAAAGACATTACAACAGTTACTTTGATTAGTCAGGACAATATGCTGCAACGTATGAGGTTGATCCATCTATCATCTTCACAGGTACTAGATCTATGGCATTTAGAAGCAGCAGACTTTTTTGTTGTTGTTCTTCAGCACCTTCCTGTTTTGGTTTCTGATGCCTTTTCATCTTTTTTAGTGCAGCCTAATGTTTGTCTGGAAGATTTATTTTTAAGGACAGGAGGTGAGAAAGGTTACTTAATTTGGTCATTTCATCATACATATAAGAAGGGTGCCTTACTATTAGTTTTTAGTTAGGTGTTTCTCCCTCAGGAAATGCTCTTAATAGAATACTGGAATGTGTCCCACTTCCATGATCATTATCTGATACAATATCTGACATTCCCTCCACTTCTATTCTATTACCTTTACTGTCTCCCTTCCTTGAAACCAAAATTTTCTATTTTAGCAACCCATAAAATTCAGACTCCATAGTTCAGAAGGTTTAGCTTTCAGATACATTAATGTCACCAAATGCTATGAGTTTCTGACTAAAGGTAGGCGCCAAGTAGCTGCCTAAGAGAGCACACAGCTACATTTCATAAGGTTCTTTGTAAGGCAAAAAGGCAGCTTAAGAATCACCATCCAGTAAGAGTTTCCTGGAGTAGCACAGTATAGATTCTATTACAACAGTCAAAACATTTTAGAGCAGTGAATTGGTATCTCATACAGGTATAGGTATATCATAGTTTAAAGAGAAACTAAGAAATTCGAATAAACTCCTCACTAGGAAAAAACCTAGCAATCTGATCATTACAGACCACAACAAAGAGCATAAAAGACTCAAAGCAGGAACCAGAAAACCCCCTAACTTGCTATAGATTATGTCTGACTTCCTACCATGCATATAACCTATACATTAAATTGGCAAACACACAAAAGGATAAGCTACCTATGATACTGTTCCTTCTGAATGCAGACTTTGCATAGTTAAATCACACCTCAGACTGCTGCAGACATTTGCTCCCACTGTAGAAGTTCTATTCCTCCAAAAACTCTTTACACAGGTACAATTCACCAAGAGTAATGAATGCAAAGGGGGGAAAAAACTAATGCAAATTTATAGTAGTCCAGAAAGTAATCATTCACTGAAGCTTAACTTTCCTTAACTATCCTTAATATCAGTGATTTCTTTTGAAATCAGCAGTCTCTATATAGCTAAATATGAACTCTGCTATTAATTCTCACACTGGTTTTAATGTTCACAATTTTTCTTGTCACAAAACACTAAAAATTCTTGAAGACAAAGCAATAGGTATTTAGGAGAGCCACGACAGAATAATACTAGAAGTTTTAAAGCCCGACTATTTGCTTTGAGCCAAGTATAAAACAGGCAACTGATGGACAAATTCAGTTCAAAGCTCACTCTTCCAATATCTACCATTTTCTTAGTAAACAAACGCTTAAGTGAGGTTGTATCAGACAGCAATTGTTGTGTGATGTAAAAGCAGGTACAAAAAGGTACCTGATCCAATTATACTCTAACCCATTCAGGTCAAAACAAACAAGAAAACACTCATCCTTTTCTGAAACTGGATTTTCTTCATGTGGATGTTCATATGATCAGATGCCCAAATAATTAAAAGTGTCCACAGAAACACATTAAAATTGTGGTTTTTTTACAGCTACCATTTCACACAAGAGAGAGCTTATGTTGGTGAGAGATCTAATTCTGCAACACACTAATGGGATATCACTAGAGTTTTTCACTGCTAAATTGAAAAGCAATGGAGTGGAAGAGCTCCCACAACAGAGAATGTTAAAAATTACCTCAACAGTGGAGCAATGGCAAAGAATACAAAGTATTTTTTGTATTCTTATAAAATGCTGATTAAATGAATTCAAAACACAGATTGTAACTACAGTATTTTATCACAAGCTTAAAAAACGTCAAAAATATAACTGTATTTGAATATCTGTGTCTATGCCACATATAAAGAACAACCTGTAATAGAAAACAGAAATGTCCAAAAATAGTAGGGAGAAAATGAAATGTCTTTCCTCTGATATCACAATTTAGCTAATTTACAGTATCAGCTATGAAAAAAAGGAAACAAAAAAAATTGAGTGTATCTGTCTTCTTTCAAGTGCTAAAATAAGAACTGCTGAAATGCAGCTGCCTCTATCAGGGAGCACACAGGTAAAACCTGAGCTGATGGTAAGAAGAGAGAGATGCAAGAAAATTGGTAGAATTAATAAAGAGAGAACAAGAAAGCAAGAATCTGTTAGGTGAACACGTCTGAGAACAAGCTATCATATGGAACAAACTAAATAAAAGCACACTAGCCCTTGTCCTCCTCACAATTCAGTCTTTACTTCAAAATAATATTATTAATAACTATTTCCAAAAGACATTGCAACAGCAAGGCAAATACTAATTTAACATTTTGTCATTTTTCAATCTTTTTGCTACTACCGCTTTCATTCATTTAAAACTGCAGGAGAAAGCGTCCATACTTAAAAGCCAGGCATTGTGGATAAAATGTAAGCTTGAAGAAGCCACAGAGACTCAATGCAGTGAATAACATCATTCTCATCAGTACTAAAATGCAGCAGAGTTTTTCCACCAAGAACAAATTAAATCCCACAGGATTTGTGTCCAGTGTTATTTATTTACTCCCCTTCACAATTTTTGCAGATACTTTCCATCTGTCTAATGAAAGGAGCAAAAGAGAGCATATGCCTTGAGTAATTTTGAGCTTCATGAATACTGATTAATTACTCATTGAACCAAAACAGAGCCAATTGTAATATAGTGTTCACTATAGCATGTACCTGGTTTCCAATTTGTTCACCAGCAATCTGTATGAATATGAATATATTATTTATCTCTCTTGTGCTTTTGAAGCATTGGCCACTTCCTGTAAAATTTATCAGGAAGCCAAAGAATAAGAAAAAAGATAGACCAAGGGAATTGCCTAAATTGTGCTCCTTTAGAAACCCAGCCAAACAAACGATTTAGTGAAAGTAAAAGAGAACCTGTAAAGTATTTGAGAAACACAACAATTACAGATGGGTTAGAATCTGGAATCTGATATCCAGTCATTAAATAAGAGTGCTGGACATACTGGTATTTCAAATTATTAATAGTTCATTGAATATCCACAGCTGCTCTTTAATAATATTAAGAAAAAAATTCCTGTGTGATGCCAGATGACCATGAGGATGAGTGTGCATCCACAATCTACCTACATTGGTAGATTGTGCTATACGTAATGGCAAATACGTATGATTTCTCAAATAAAGCAATTTCAGTAAGGAGAGGAAATGTGCTGCTTACATAACCAGCATTCTGGTTACAGAAGTATTCTTCATAACTCTTAAAGTACTAGAATATCTGTGGGTTAAATCTAAAAATGAAAAGCTGTTCTACTTGTTTCTAGAATACATAAAATCCTACAGTAGCATAAACAGCTTCTTTACAATGAAAACTGTTTTATACAATTCAAAACATTTAAAATCTCAAGCCTCCCTATTTCCTAGTTAATTTGTAGTCTACTAGTATATTAAAGCACCATTCCCAGTAGCATCATAAAAGATTAAAAGAGCATGTTTCCTCTTTTATAATAAAAAGTGGGAAAGCAAATTAAATTTCCTTGATTTTTTTTTCTTGTGCTCATTTCAATCAATCAAAGCAAGATAGCACAATGCTTAGCAACCTCTGAGCCATAACACTATCAGACATCAAAAACAGTCAATGGCCAATGACAAGAATAACCACATTTTTCGGGCATATCCAGGAAGACAGAGAGATCTTTCCTTATTACTATCAACTCACACAGTTTAAGTTGTATGACACAGTTGGTTTTTTTTTTTCTCTCCATCACAGTCTAAATTTTGGAACAAGAAGGAAGAGATAGTAAGATACTTCTAAACATACTGAGTCTACCTGTATGAAAAATTAAAATTTGTATTTAGGAATTTCAAGGGTAGATATATTTGCAGGAGAACTGACCAGCTTTCTAGTGAATTGACTGCTGTAAACATTTAACAAACATACCACCTTTGTCATAGTCACAAATATGTTTAGTTGAACAACAATTTTGATAATGTTTTAGGTTTGGTTTGGGTTTTTTTTTTACATTTTTAAAGATAATTTTAATGTTAAAATTCTTCAGATTTTGTCTCTAGTGTTTCATTGGCTAAATCCAGATTAAAATAACCAGGATCGTATAAAATTGACACAAAAGATATAAGATGTGTTCTATGACAAACACTCTCCAATGATTTTTCTAAATCATAGTGCTAGTTAAAGAAGTACAATAGTGAGATCTGTTATTGCTGATCCCTAATAGGAAAAGAGAAATTGAAACAGAAGGAACCGGGAGCGACAGAGAATGTGTAGTTGTATCACCTCACAGAAGCAGGGCTGCGCTCAGTCAGGGCCACCAGCAGTTTCAGAGCATACATTGGTACTGGGTCTGGAGCCAGCAGAATGTGCTCATACCTGAAAGGCAAGATGGGAAACGGGTAGAAACAGTGGGGAGAAAAAGTCAAGAGATAAGCATCAAAAACTCAGCATTAAAAATTCATCATTTCCCATTTCCAAACTTTATAACTACAAAGGAAATACAAGGCTATTTCAAATTGTACAAAGCAACAAAGAAGACTCACTTAGAAACAGTATTTTAAAACCAGCATCAGATTAAATCTAAAAGCAGCATTAATAAGAGAATACATTTTTAGAGAGAGAGAGACACAATTATAAAATATGTATACACATGCTTCTGTGCGTGTGCGTGTATATATACATATATATATATATGTACATATATAGATGTGCAGGTTATATATATAAAACATTCATGTTTTATAACTATAAATTATAGTAATATATATTTATAAAACATTCACCTTGTCTACATGCGTAAGACTTATTAATTGATCTATATTATTTTATACATAAAAAATATATTCTTCAAGAGACAAGTAGTAAAAAATGAGCCTCAAAATACCAGGTAGAAGATTTATTGAGTGCTTAGGAAGATTATCAACCAAATTATATATTATTAAGCTCAATATTTTGTATACCTAGTAATTTTTCTCAAAATTGAGAGAAACTCACATTGAGGTTTATATTTTATCTCAAATTTCAAAAAATATTGCTTTCACTGCAGCATACTTTCATTCTCCAAGTCATATAGACCAGAAGAATATAGAAATACTCCAAAATAATATTTATTGAGAGCTGTGGCAGAAAATAAACCAAGAAAAACCTCTTTGAAACATTTCCAAGTCACCTCATGGAAAGCTTGCTAAGGGAAAACAGGCTGTAGAAAAACAAAATGGACTTTGCTGTTGCTACTAACATTCTAGTGATGCCCACCCAACACACATGGCTAATTTTACTGTATTTAAACAAAGACTTATGTGTATGGCTGTAGGATACAATGATGGAAGTGAGAAAGATGCAAGCACAGAAAACCACGGACTCAGCTATGTCAAAACACAGTCTTTGATTTCAACTAGTCCTACTCCAAATACATAATAGAAGTAATAGAACAGGAAGTGTAAATCTCTTAATTTGCAAATAAAAACCCCATGAAGAATAAATCAAGAAAAAATGAAAGGATTAATTTTAAGAAAACATGGTATGAGCAACAAAATGCTTCCACAGAAAGAAAAAAATTGTAGTGTTCTGGTAAGAGGAAGGGGGAATCATGCAAATCACTGAAAATTTTACTTCACATCTTGAGATTCCTAGTGCTGTTTGAACTGAGGAATCTGGATCACTTCCCACCACCTCCATGCTAGCATGTACCTACTGTGTGTTAGCTCTTCCCCTCTCTGTAGGCATCACACCTCAGCACTCTAACATGTTCAGGAAAGGAAATCTAGAGGGAGATGTTTGCTTGAGGAGGGAAGAGCACACCAGTCATGATGTAGCCTTGATGTAGCGTGTGGGAGCTCCCTCACAAGGGCTAACACTCCTACACAAGCACACACCCTATGGACAATGTGTCATGGCTACTACATACTTCAATGTGCCACTGTAGGATTGCAAACCACACTAGAGTATCTTCAGAATTATCAGTTAGAAGTCAGTGTTGGCTTCAGGTCTTTAGTGATTAAACTCTCTCTTTTAGGAAGAACAGATTCCAGTTCCCCAAAGAAAACCATTTCTCACTGGTCAATAAAAAGTCTCTTAATAAAAGAAGAAAATATTGTAATACATAAGTAGACACTGATTCCAAGAGCCCTGCATATGAGCAATACATATTCACTACCAAACATAATGGGACTTGCAATTTTATTTTTTTTCAGAGTCCATAACTAAATCTTCTGAGGCTATCAAAGATGCTCTCAGGTGACTCAGATGCCAGAAGTCATCTTTCACTGCATAAGACCTGGATTTAAGTCTCCAAAACTGTAATTCCTAACAGCAGTAACAAATGAATCAGCCATGCTAGCTTAAAAATCTGACGCTTGGCAATATACTTGTTTATATAAACACATCAATATGATCCCTAAACAGGGTTCAGCTTAACAGTTTCAAGCTTTCTATGTATTACACTTGAGAGACACTGTTATTACTTAGCACACTTAGCATCCTAATTTCTTGAGGTTCAATAAAAAAGTCTCACTTCATTTCCTTTTCCTTGAAACTCTCTTCTCCCCTCCCCCAAGACAATACTAGGAAAGGATATTTCTAAGGGAAGGTGCAGTGATCCATCAAACCAAATACCACATGAGAAAACGCAGATAACTAGAGTCAATGTCTTAGCAATTAATATAAACACATTGACTAAATAAAGGCCATTAGGAGCTATGAATATATGAATCTTCTCAGAAGGGAAAATATGCCATGCTTGAGATACTTTCTTAAATGAATGAGTCATCAAATTATTTCACTGCCACTTAACACAGAATAGTTTAGTAACAGTAGCTGTAGAGGGCATTTTTTAAGGGTTTTGTGAACTTCAGGTACTACATTGTAAGGAGTTATTTTGTCAATCTTTTCTATAAACAACCTTGACAAAAGGAACTAAAGATTTAGGGATGTAGACTCTCTTAAGCTCTTAAAAAAAGAATATTACGTCAAGTATCCTGGATTTCATACTTGCAGAACTGGCTTGGTAGTCTACTGAGAACAAGCTACACAAACCTTCAAATGAAATATAACTTTATTTACACAATTCTGTCTTTTTGCTGATTCTGGCTTAATTTTTAATAACAGATAACTAGGAATATTAGAAATTAAAATGAAATAGAGCTGATGCTTCAATTTTTGATTAAAAAAATCTGGATATAAAGCATTTGCCATTTATTCACTGTCTAGAGCTGCAGGTTTCATTTTGGTTATGAAACATTCAGGAAAATAGTCTTTCAATGAACTGAAATTTAATGACACTGTTTTATTCAATTAAATCAAAACCATATGAGGAAGCTAACTTTGTGATCTATAAATGCACAAATATTTAATGGAATTACCATTTTATTGATGATGCAGAAGATGAGAAAAAAGTAGCAATCACTGCACTCCTGCATTTATCTCAAAATGAAATCTACTTATATTTTATGCATAGTGACCCACATTCTATTTCAAGGGTCAGTTTTACATTTAAAGAAGTTAATTTGAGAGGTATATTTATAGGAATAAAATATACACACAAATGTGTAAGATTACAATCTTCCCTAAAAAGAACATCCCATATTAAAACCAGATGTCACTCCCTTCCATATTCAACAGCTCTCAGTAGATTCAAAAGGGGTGGAAATATCTACTTCCCTCCACAGACTGCCCATGAACAAATGACCATCACATATCTCTCCTCTTTTGACTGTCCTCCAGGTGAGTCAGATTCTTTCCCATCCCTTACCCAGCAACAGAAAGACTAAACACTATCAGCAAAAAGCTCTTCAGCCTCCAGTGTTCTATCTCAGTTTCAAGAGATTTCAAGTAACCCATATTTCTTGGGATAGAGCTTTACATTATCTTCACAAGTAGATTACGCTGACTCTTAGAACCCCTCCCTTCTCATCTCTACTAATGAGATGGGGAAAATGATTCAGGAATTACTTAAACCCTGGATTCAAGATTCTGAGCTACTGTAAGACCCTTTTTCATACATCTGCCACACAGCACATGCTAAGATGGCACAACTGAAGTCCCCAAAATAGGATCATATTTAGTTTCAGGCCAAAAAGTCCTGCCACTCCATTGAGCTAGTAAGCTTGGAGCAAAAGTCTACTGGCTGTTTTCCTTCTAGTTTGTAATTAGCATGACACATCCCTCCAAACACACCCCCCTGTTCAATGAGAAACATGTATAATATGGATGTGTCTACAAAGGGTAAGCTTCAGAGCAAGCACAGCACTCCGTCTCCTTTGACTTCAGGTCTCTTCCTGTAACTGAAGAAAATTATCTGATAGCTTTTAATAATGCCTATACTCTATTTTAAAAATAATATTCCCAGTTGCCATTTTAATTTGTACTTATACATCCTACATTTCCCAGAGGAAAAATTTTTGAAGAAAGATGTTTAAGTAAGTTTCTCTACAGAACTGTAAGATTTCCATCCAGTTCTCTGTCAGAGAGAAAAGTCTACATACCTTACATGGATAAAACTTTGGTCCTCAAACCGTAAGAACATAATTAGCAGAGAAAGTCTCATATTTGGAAAAGACACTGGGTTTCTGATCATAATTCAGCATTCATTCCTCCAGCCTTTTTCCACTTATTTAATGTAGGGGTGACGAACAATTTTCTCAGGGCAGCTAGTATTGATCATTATTAACTTTTGAGGACTACATAGGAAAATACACTGCAGCATTATTAGAATAATGTAAAATACAACTGATGACTCATCACTACTGTACTCATCTCGTGTTCCTTCCTTCTACTCACAGATGTTACCAGCTCACAGTCAATGTGCGCATAACACAGAGAGCTCTCTTTATGCTCACCTGCAAGTCAGCATGAAATGAGAGGCCACATTTGACCATAAACCATGTAAATGAAGTTCCAGACCACACCTGGCCTACAGGCTGTAGTTTCATCTACTCTGCTGTAGGGTCTTTCTGCTGCTTAGGGCAGCAGGAAAGGACAGCAATTTAGAGGCAATAACCTCTGGGCGGACCATAAAGGATTAATCCATGATGTACTGTTCCTTTTAAAAAAGTTGCATGTCATTCCACATGTTTTCAGAACATCTTAAATAAAGGTACAATATCCAAAATAGACAAAAAAGCTATTGTAGTTAGAATGTTCTGACTTTATTAGAAGAACAAAGAGAAATATTTAAATCACAGCTAGAGGGAATCCTGTTTTGCTCCAAAAGTAGCCAGAGGCACAGTACCATAAATGGGTGTCACACAGAAGTTGTGTTTGTGTTGCATATGACACAATACTAAATAAACCTAGGAGGAGATGTTGGGCAAAGAACTCTGGCAGCAGTTAATTGCCATTCCCCTTTTGATTTAGTCATCTAAACATAGAAAGGATGGCTAAAACAAATACACTGTCAAAGTGGTTTGCCTATCAAGTTATTCCCCATTACAGGAGCAATATTATACTTACTGAGGCAGCAGTAAATCTCTAATGAGAGACAGAAGCTTGTTGTTTGAGTTGAGGTTCTCCCCTTTCTCCTCACCCATGACTTCGTGGCTTAAAAGCACTGATGTGGTTTCTGAGAGCAACCGCAAGCTGAAGAGTCTCCATTCCACTTGAAAATAAAGGTGCCAAGAATGTGACCACACTGAAATATAATTAAAACAAACTGTGGAATTCATGGAAACTGTAGCTGATGTGTCTGTGTACTTACCATTCTGACTGTGGACCAAAGAAACAAGTGGTGGGACGATAGAGTCTTCAACCTAAAACAGAGAATTAGAAAGATGTGGCTTAGATCATTCACAGAGGAAAAAGATAGAACAGAGATACACCATCATCTATGTTTATTTTGCTGCTAGAGCCCTTGAACAAAGAGTTGAATAATCATGGAAATTCAGCCATAATCACTCTTTTATAAAGAGTTAATTTTTCTCTGGTAAACTGCCACAAAATTACAGACATTAATGTACTTTTATATAGAAAAAAACAGTAACTTTGGTATAATTCATTGACAGGGACTTTAAATTTAAACTACAGAATTCAGTGCAGGTGTAAGATATTAAGAAAAAAGAGAATTAGAGTATCTTAATCCTGATGCTTTAATCCATAAACTAATCATTGAATAGAGTTCAGATGAAAACCAGAATGCACAGAATTAAAATACATCTGAAAAGATGTATTACCTCTAAGGAAATATCCCTAAGCTTAATATAGAGCACTGAAAATATTTTAACTTCTTTCCTTCTGGTAATACACAGTCTTCCACTAAAATGTAAATTTACATTGCTAAAGACTTGCACAATGAATAATATAATCCAGTCAACTTTTTATTGTCCATGAGGGTATTGTTACAAATCTACCATCTGTCACAGGACTAGTCAGCTTAGCTCTGTTTGAAATCAACTGATGATAAACTAGGCTACAGCTCAGTTACAAAAATAGTGTATTATTAGTCTTCTCTATAAGAGAGTTTCTAATTCTTAAATCACTGTTAAAATATCATTTATTTAGCTAGGTCATGCTTGGGTTTTGGGAAGAGGGTGGATGGATAGCCCTGCAATTTTTAAGCATGGATCATGGATGCACACCTTGTCCTAGGATTTACTTATACAAATAAAATTGCTGTGTAGATTCTCACTGCACCGTGGACAGGATTCGGCGTAACAAGACTGCATTATAATCTCCCACGTGTTTTGTTTCAGTAATTAATATGAGAAGATAAAATTTCCCTAGATACACGCAGGTACTAATAAGAAACCTCTATAGAAGTTGAAAGTACGTATGAAAAGGGTCACTAACTGAAGTTAGCCTCTAGCCAGCAATAACTGCAGTTAGCAACTATTTCACTGCTGGTTGGTGGACTCTGTTAAATCCATCTCTGACATTAAGGGACTTATTTACTTTAGCTTTTTTCATTTCTGAAAAAAACTAGTACAAAATGCTTTTGTTACAGACTTTCAATAAAAGTAGTAAAAGGATTCTGCTTGAGGTATGGAAGCCAAACTACTCTTGCAAGTACAAATAGCCTTTATACCTGTATAGATAATGCTAAATATCACAGATGGAGTGACTTTTGTAACATTTCATAATTTTGAAATATTTCATTGTCTTTTTGGTTAAATAATAAAATTGCACTGCATTCCAACAACTCCATTAGTGCAGGTTTCTAAGTTGTTCTACAAATGCTAATGTATCAGCTATAACATATCGGTGAGGTAGGAGAGAAATTGTGTGTACTTGAGACCTTTCAGTCCAAGAAACCAGTTCAACTACTGCAAAGTTTCTCAAATGAAGAAGACCATATAAGTGGTAAATTAAAGGTGTGAAACAGAAAAGAGGAAAAGAAGCAGCTCTTGATTATCTGAACCAACCTAGAGTCCCTGGATATTATGAATCACTCCAAAGCAGGAGCATTGACTCAGACTTATACCAATTAAGATGATAGTATACAACAGTACAATGCAATTTCAATTTCTAAAACTTAACATCTTCTTTCACTTTAATCTAGCATTAACAGTAGTGTTTCCACATTAGTGAATGTAGTTAAACCAGTCATAAGTCTTTTCTAAGATAAATATTTTTTCAACTGTCATTATAAAGAAGATTCTTTAGGTCCTAAATGACTGTTCAGCTGGTCCTAAGTTCAGCTTATCCTGTGTTATTTCTAACACAAACCTCAGTTATAGTAAACAAACTGTTTAGAAAGGAATTCTCCATAGAAGCTGTTTGCCTCATGTCAGTTCAGGGTGGTGGGGAGATCAACTAAATGAAGCACTAATCCTATGGAAAATTATTTTGTTATGCAAAAGCATATGCATATGCTGAGAGGGGAAGCAGATATTAAATTTTATATGAACCTTACATTAGATACTTTCTAACTCCACAACCCTAGTCTTCTCTCCATGTCATTTGGGTCACTGTTTTTCACTAATGTGTATATAAATTTGTAAACAAGGTATGAACTTTGCACGTGATTATTCAGGTGAAATAAATGAAGTGCAACAGTACATAAAATATTTTTAACAAATTCACCAGTAAATTGCAAATGTGTCTGTCATTTATGTATAGAGAAGAATGGTACTAGTATTTTGGCACTGAAATAAATAGAATATTCAAACAAGGATTTATTTCTTCCTCTTTTGAATGGCTGCTGATATCTGTGTGGAATCAAATCTCTATATATGCATGAAGATAATCAGTTAGAGGGTTTTTTTGTCTCAGTCTTTAGCACTAAGATTGCTTAACAAAAAAAGGAAATTATTCTTCTTTAAGCCTAAATAGACTAAATAGGTTGAACATGATTATAGCTCTAGATGAGTTCCTAACACCTTTTAAATAGCCTGATATTCAGTTCATGATACATCCCTAGCTGAACAAAGCCACCACTGCATAATTCTGTAATGATGGCATTCCAAGGTTGTGCTGCCATAACTGTGCTGTTATCTACCCAAAACAACAATGAAATTCTAGAAACTTCCATATACACTACATTCACATCTCCCAGCCATAATATATACGTACAGGACCCAAAAAAACCCCATATCTCAAACCTGGTAATCCTGTTTCTGACAGCTGGAATGGAGTAGAAGAAGAGTATGAGAAATAGACCAAGCATAAAACACACATCTAGTTTCTAGAAAAGTACCTCTTGAATTAAGAAACTTTCTAAGCTAATGTTGTATCTGTATTTTTGCATTTAGTCTCTCCACACATATATTTGTCCCATCCTATCTTAAATGTATTTATACTGTTTGCATGTGCAATACTTACAGCACTGCATTTCACACTTCAATTATGCCTTATGAAGACATATCCTTGCTTATTTTAAAGCAGCTAACTTGATACCCACATGTTCTTACTTTATAAAAAGCATGAATGATTATTTCCAATTCAACTTTCCCATACCATTCATGCCATACACTACAGAGTATACTGTTTCCAAGATGAAGTTCTTTTCTACTCAAACCCTTCTTGCATCATCGAGCTGTACTTTTTCTTGATAGACTTCATTCCCTTTGAGACAGAATGACCACAACTGCATTCAGTATTTGAGAGCTGAGTGCACCATGGCACAATGTTTTCTGCTTTTTGTCTGATCATTTACTAGTAATTTCTAATAATCTAGTTGTCTTTCTCTTTACTGCTTAGTATAAAGCTATCATTTCCATACAAAAATAATGCCAAAAGACTTCCAGAAGTTAAAAGTAATTTAGAGTTTGACACTGCATATGTACAGTAGAAATTACTTTCCCCATGTCCATTACTTGTCATTTATCAGTATTGAATTGCATGTCATTATTTTCCTTTCACTCAAATCTAAAAACCTTCTGCAACTTCTCTGTCAGTTTTAATTTTCACTACTGTGAATAATTTGGTATCATCAGTCAATTCTGTCACCTCCCTATTCATTTCCTTTTCTGGATTAGCAGCACATTTTGCAATAAACCTTTGTAAGACACCACTCTTAAAATACCTAAATTTTTAAAAACTGATCTCTATTCTCCACTTAGTAAATTTTACCTAGTTAGAAGTTGATTAGCCTGTGGGTAAGAGGGAAGAGCCACTAATGAATTTGAAGTCTTTGGTGCATGACTTTGTCAAAACCTTTTTGGAAATACAAGTATTCTATCCAGAACCAGAACATCTGTCTCCATAACTTTGAGTAATTTCTGCAAAGAAAATTTGACTAGTGAGGTATGAGCATCACTGAGAAGAGCCTGGCTCCATCCTCTTGACATCCCCCCCTCCTTTAGATATTTATACTCATTAATGAGGTGCCCTCTCAATTGTCTTCTCCAGGCCGAACAGGTCCAACTCCCTCAGCCTTTCCTCATGAGAGATATGCTCCAACCCCAAATCATCTTTCTTCCTGCTTTCAAGCTTCTCAAAGCATTTGCTCGAAGCACAGCACACTCCTCAGTGTTTTAATATCACCAGTAATCTCTCAGAATGTAATAGAAGAAATAACCTAATGCATGTCAGAATGGGTTGGGAAGAAAGATGACACTTCTGTAATTTTTATTTCTATTCTTCAGAATCTTCATTGAGGATTTGGCTTTTTTCTTACTTCTGGGAAGAGACAGCACTGATTGACTGACTCAATATGTCAATTAGTAGAGAAATGGTTTCATGAAGTCTCATGTCATCTGGATTAGTTTAATAGACAGAAAGCCACATGCAGTGTAGTATTTTAATCTACTTGAAAAGGGAATGTGATTGAAAAACTTCTGTACAATATGTTCATATAGTCACATCCTACAGTGACAAAATTAAGATGTCAGTGGTTAGATTAGAATAGCCTGTGGATGAAGAACACTGATGCTGAATCAAGAAAAAAGCACTTGCAGAAGTTTCTAACCCTTGTGTTGTCATCTTTTTTGAAACTAATAACTCTCATATTGTCAAACAGTAGGTTTCTCTGTCATATGACTTTTCCCTTGACTTCCCATCAAGCAACTCATCATGTTCTAGGAGCTTTCATTTTAGTCTGATTTTTAAAAGTAAGTTTTAAAACCTTGAGGAAGAGAATCACTGCTAACAACCTTGACCAGAGAACAACTTTATAAAAAACTTTAGTGTTTTGAAGAAAAGATTGTATGTGCAGTACACAGATAATTTTTGGGAGCTAGTTGGAGTATAGAAAGGATTCCCACAGGAATCATCTGCCATTATGAGCTTCTTCACTGTTTCAAGTGCTCTGAATTTGAATCTGTCCTTTTTTCAGGCAAATAAATATACTTAACACAAAATAGAAAGATGCAAATTATACAGTCAGCACAAATTCTTCCAGTTAATTATATCTAAATCTTAATCAAAATTGGAAAATCAATATTATTATAACACTTAGTATCTGAACTTAGTAAGTATGTTCACATTTTAGGTAGGTGGAAGAAACAAGCAGTTGGACTTGTACCAGTTTGAGAAACTGGGGTTAATATTTCACTCCAGTCTCTACAGACTCTTCTTAATGATCTTCAACATGATATCTGCATACCTGAAAATCTGGTTTTGTAAAAATTTACCAAGTCACACTTACTGTTATACTTTACATCTTATAGAAATGCCCACATCTGCATGCAAAATGAAATTATTGCTCACTGCTGGCTTTCATTTAAGCACTGTCAGTTAATTTCCATTTCATTTGACTTGATCACATTTTGCAGTATCTAATACAGTCAGTCTCCACAGAAATTAATCTCCTCAATAATTGACTTCAGGTTGATGGTCATCAGAAATTTAACCACAAAACCCCACAATTTACTTTATTTTCTTTGTTAAAAGTATGAATACAAAAGTAAATCAAACATGAACTAAAACCCAGAACAAGTAATTCTTCTCAAAGTAGGAATGAAACTGAGATGTTGCTCTTAAATTCCTATTAGTTTAAACAATTTTCATTTTAGTCAAACTAAAAACAGAACTCAAATGAAAAACTTTCTGGTTCTGCTTGCTCAATATAGCTCCACTTTTTATTACATTAATTAAACTTTATTAGAAATGCATTTAATTTCTGATTAGAGACTTTAAAGCAATGTCACAGGAAGAGCAGAAAAAAAATTGCGTCCTCTCAAGAAGGTTTTGGCCTTCACCCGGCCTCACTCCCAAAAATCCTGCTTGTAAACAACTCAGCCTAAATGAGCAATCCAGGCTCATCCTTCTGAGCTCAGCCTAGGATTTCAATTTCTCTCTAGTAAAAGAGTGTCCTATTAACCACTGTAATACTTAAATATTGATCTGGAAGCTTGAACATATCTTGCTTCAACATTTTAAAAAAGCACAATGTTCTGCTGTGTGCTGGAATTTATATTCATAGATTCCAGTCATGCTCAGCCAGCAGCAATTAGAAGATATCCCTCGAGCAACAGCAATTCCAAGAATAGTTTGTATGCATTATAGAAGATGAAGTACCACTTTCCTCTAAAGTAATGTATGCTGTATATTCAAGTATAATTAGCACACTAGACTTCGTAAATAGTATTAAACTAATTACTGTTTGCACCACTAGTGGCAGATGTGGTTAGAGATTATTAATTACAATGGACAATTTCTTGAATTTAACATACAAAATGCAAGGCAATTTCTCCACTTTATTTTATGTCTGAATGACTATTTGCTGAGTGTCAAGAGGGCTCTTTTAAATTAGCAAAAGCTGTTATTTATGAAAATCAGTAAGTGAAGTAATAGATTTTCTTAAAAAAAAAAAAAAAGAAAAGAAAAAGAAAAAAAAAAAGCTGTTCATTGACAAGGATACAATTTTATACCTAAACCAGGTAAACTACAAAAGTAGTATGTGTCAGAATTACTGGACAATCACTGGTCAGGAAGGAAGTTTTATCTCTAACTACATAACTGATATGTTGAGATGGATTTTAAATAAACATCTAAAACTTCCTACATATGAACTGAAGTAAAGTGCTCCCCAGAAATCTAGATATTTAAAACTCCCCTACTGTGGCCCATGGGTTACTTAACAGAGACTAGGATAGTCATTCCCTGACTCCAGGAAAAAGTTCTGCTAAATGTGGAGATGGGCACAGGGGAAGAAGAGTTGTAAAGAGGAATTGTCTCTTCCAGAGAAAATCCCCAGACCATTAAAGCTGAAACAGGTAGAGGAATTTTATTTCATGTGCTGACACAAGGTATCACAATTTCAGTCTGTGCTGATGGACCTCCATAAAAAATGGTACATATATCTGACAATATAAGACACACTGCTAACTCACAAAAGTAAAGCAATTATTTTTTAAAATTGAGGTGTTTCTAGAAGGATACAGATATAGTGAGAAGCAGGGTGACAGGCATGTAGGGAGATATCAGTAGGCATTCATACTTCACCTACACTTAACATTTCATTTCTAAGACATTGTTGCCATATTAAAGTAAATTGAACAGTACTATCTCCTCTCTGACTACTAATTGGTTAGATTTTTTTGCATAAGGATCATTTTCTTGAATACCACTATTGTGAGCATTCATGAAAAAAAATCCTATTAAACTTTTTAAAATTCCAATTCATATTTTGGATTTATTTTACTGTTTTCACTTATTAAGACTCCATAATCTAAATACTCAACTAAAACACACACTAATTAGGATTCAACTTCTAAAAACACTTGATTTCTAAGATCACCCGTTCTTATCTTGCACAATCCCTAACATCCCTCATTCTTATTTATTTGCTGATGTCTCTCTTGATGTAAGTGCTATATTGAGTGCATGCCCTTAACTTAATTCCAATACAAACACATAAGGTTCAATTTGAATCTAATGGTCATCTCAGTGAGTATGGTGGATTGTAATTTGGTGAAACTTCAAGCACAAAAATGCATTGGTACAGGTTATGATGATTTGTCAAACACTCATTCAACCATTCAGACCTCCTGATTTGCTGACAACTGTTTCACAACTTAATTGTTCTGCCTTCAACTAGCTTAGCTCACAGTAGAACGTTTTAACCAAGAACTTCAAAGAAAACAAAACTCAGTGATGTAAGAAGCTTACAGTACGTTTGGTAATTCTAATGAAATTTTTAAGTAAGAAATCTGTTAGACTTAAAAAAGCAAGTAAACAAACAACAACAGAAAAACCCCAACACCATAACTGCTACTCATGACCTCACCAGTAGATATGATATGATATCTACTGATATCTACTACCCCCTTATATGATAGAATGGGATCAATCCTGAGAGGTGGTGTTTCCAAGGACGTTGTTGTTAAAAGCATATGTTTATGTAAAAAGCATAAATAGTGGTGATAGTTTCACTAATATATAGCATCATATTTGCATTGAAGCTGAAGAAACATGGAATCAAGAACCACTATTTCTCAACTCTAAGTCCTTCTCATTCTCCCTCGAATTTCTCAACTAAATACAGTAAATTGAATATCTTCCTGCTTCTTTGAAAATTCTCTATAAACAATAAGTATTTTTCTTGTCAAATAGAACCACAATATATTTTAAACCATGTTTTAAACTGTTTCTAAATCATCAAAATTTTCTATTTATAAATGGAATTAGGCCTATCACCCTGCAACTACTTAAATTGCTGTCAGACTTACAGTCAAGCGATGGGTCATCAGCAAGCTGGGATGCTCTGTTACTGCTTCAAAGGTCAATAAAGTAGTCCTAATCAATTCTTCTGATGCAGCTTGCCCTGTTGGTAAAAGTAATCATATTCCTTCATAAAATTCAATAGTTAGAATATCTGTGTCTAAAAGTACTGCAATATCATAGATTACCCCACCTATTGCTCTATCCAAGATTGTTTCTCCTGAATCTATTGATCTGATGAACTCCTGCAAAAGAAGCAGCACTTGTGTTAAAACACTTTGGGAAAAAATTTAAAAACATAATCACTGAATAATTACAACAAGAAATTATTTGAAAAACTGTGTAAATACAAAATATTATTGCACCTACATTAGGATAAACTTTCATAATAATTAACACAAACTGAAAGTACCAATGAACTAGCTGTTATAATTTTGCAAGTCTGTAATGCTCTTGGAACTTTGAATGTGGAGTACAGTAAGGATTATTGCTCTGACTAGTATCAGAAATCATAACATTTCTAGTTAAATAGACAGTAATTAAATGTTTTCACTGTTAAAAGAAAATTGTAATTTCTTAGAAGACTTTGAATTACCTTGGATGTGGCTATTTCAAAATAACTCACTAAAATGACCAAAGACCCTTCAGAAAATGCAATTTTCTGTTATTGTACCATCTTTTTGATCTCCACACATACTATACACACTATGGATGCAGTTACACTCAGGAGAACATGCAAAAATGCATATATAACTTTCTATTAAAAATCACCTAAATTAGGCATATTAAGGAGCAGGGTCAATAAAACATTAATAATCTGGATTAAGTAAATATTGTGCAATTAGACCCACTGTTCTTCTGCTTTCATTTCTATGCATAACTGTTTATTTCACTGGGATGCAAAAGACGTTATTAAGACTTGCTAAGGAAGGAAAATTCTCAGCACAATGTGTAGTATGCTCTTTTTTACTAATGTGGTATTTAGGAAAATGGCATTCTTTTATATTTCACTACCAAATAAATTTTCCTGATTACATATTAAAATGGAAGAAGTTTCTACATGGGTTATCTTTTTCACAATATGTAAGATACATCTGAAGGATTCTTCTCTAATTAAAAATAGATTTAGAAACCAATTATATATTTCATTTTTTAAAAGCACCTCGGAAAGAGTCATAAAAAACAAGTGCTTCTATTAAAAAAAGTTATCTTCTTGATAATTTGAAGACAATTACTAGGTATTATCTAATTAACTTGATTTGGAAGAGAGCAAATTATTTTGTTTGCTCATTTTTATACAGTTCCACACAACCATAGTCTCAAGACCAATTTGAAAACATCAAAATAGTTGGTGCAAAAATTGTTCTGGCTACTAATGCTTACTAATTGTATATTAGAAACACAGGGAAAAGATGTGTGATTTAAAGAAATGTAACTATCTGGGGTTTCTCGAGAAATGGTGTATGTGTATTTCACTACAGGTGAGTCTGTGCCCTGTGCACACCACCAAAGCCTGCTATTAGCTGTGCCTTTGGGGCATGGCATGTCCTCCATGTACTTCTGTTCACAGCAGAAAACATGAAAGGATTGTCCCGACTCCCTCTCAATTTCTTTGCTCAACACTACTGAAAATTACAGTGATGATGGAAGTAACTTCAAAGCAGCACGAAAAAAGAATTCTCAATGAACAACCACTACAGGAAAATAACTCTTCTTTTCCGTCCAGATCCCAAGCACACATCTTTCCACTCCGCATAATTTCTTACTGTTAAGAACAAGACTGTTGAATAAATCAGGGGAAAAAAAAGAACAAAACAAACAAAAAGACTGCCTCACTAAAGTCTTAGGGGCCTCAGTTACAGCACAGTATTTTGAAAAAGTACAGGGTGATGATTGAATGTCCCTTTATAGGTGTCAGTGGGAATGTTGCTAAACACAAATTTCCAGAGTAGATTGTTGCCTGACAGAATGGATAGTTACTCTTCCAGATGTAATTATATTAGTTATATCATAACACAGTTATATAAAATGGATTTAAATTTTATATTAATTTTTCGGATATACTACAGTCCCTCCATTTTTCATGTGTAAATTTAAACAGTGTATATAAGTTCCTGAATTGCCTTTTTCAATGGAGACAGGACAAGATGTAGGAAACTTTGAGTAATGTGTTCCTCCTTGATTTCAGAGGAAAGCTGTGCTACTATAACTAGCCTTCCTCAGTCAGTAGTTCAAACAACCTGGAGTAACATCAAAAGAAAACTTTCATTGTACCTATATTGTTGACAGAAGAATTTCACCTTCTAGAAAGTTGATTGAAAACTACTAATAAATCTACTGCCTAGTTAGAAATGCTTCAAAGGGAGAAAGGGCTTTGTAATTCAACATCTACAGTTTCAAATTTTTTTCATCATTCTAATGCTAATTTTTACACAATATTTTAGTAGAGCTAAATTAAACCCCATTTTCTTGGAATAAAGAGGCAAAGGAGAAAGAGAAGTGAATCTGAACACATAACTTGAATCTCATTGTTTGTAGCAAGCCAGTTCTTCATGCTATTTGGAGATAAATACCCAGTTGTCATTTACGAACTCATGCACTTAAAAGTATTGGCTTAACTCTGATATGCAATTTAGAATATCCCTTTTTTTCTCATTTAGCATAAACAATTGTTTTCATATGAGGAAATTACGTTAGAACTGTAATACTTCATTTCTCCTGTACTATCCAATGGCACAGCTAAAAAGGTCATTTTCTATGGGTAATGTCAGAAATAGTTTGTAAATGTCAACATGAGTTCAGTATCTTAGCTCCATAGATTTCCATAAACTAAGCACAGTTTAGAAGTACTGGAAAGAAGAAAAAGGTGACAAGAAGAAACAATACCTTAAATACACATTCATTATAATTTCTCTTTCATTTCTGCTCATAAAATATGAGTAGGAAATTCCAGAGAGAATATTCTATGTAATTTAGAACTAAACTTTGCTATTCCGAAATAAAGCACACAGGAAATTCTCAGTTTATCAAATATGTACAGTTTCCCTTTGAATAAATAGATTACTACAGAAAGCGTTTTCTGATTATATAGAAAGTTTTGAATACAACCAAAGCTTAAAATATACATTCAGAACAAACTTCTCTCTCCAATTTAGAAATTTAATGTAATTTTATTTCATTAAAGTAACTTCCAAAATTTTATCCATAAGTATATCTTGTAAAAATATTTATCTTGTATTTTATACTCACAAGTAAGATACCATAGTTGAAAAGAAACTCCTTTGTGACTATCTGGGGACGAAATACCTATTTGAAATTAGCCAAAGAAAAACAATTACATTAAATGCATATCTTATGACCAGAAGAAGTAAAAAAAATTATTTCACATGTTAAAAAACAAAAAAGAGGACAAAATATGCATTTGTTTCTGTCACGAATGTCACAGAATGCACATTTATCAAATGCTGCTTCATAGCTGTAACACTCATCAACATATCTATGCATTAACAAAACCTCTATTTTACTCATTCTGATCATGATTGACAGAAATTAGATTTTGGGAAACTGTAAGAGTTTGTCCTCTGTGTAACAAATTTTGAGGGAAAAAGAATCTACCTGGGATGTCACAAGATGAAGCACTACAGGCATCATAGGAAGGCACATCTTCAGCTGTTTGGCCTGAACTGTTGATGGGTGTTTACGTCCAGAGACATTAGTTAGGGCACTGAGAATGTCACCTACAGAAAACAGCATTTCAGGCTGATCCAACATAAAAACATCACTAAACAACAGCAAATTACATATAAAACATCTCTGTTCCAGTAGCCTCTGCTCACTCCTGTCTTCTCTGTCTGCCAGAAGTAGTGTTCATGATGAATCCAGCACTTCTTTCCTAGCTCTGTCTTCAACCAGATCAATTCCCTACTCTGGCTATAAGGACAGGCAAACGTGACCTCTGGCAAAACAGTGAGGATAGAAGTATAAGGTGACTGTTGAAGTAAAGATGGAATTACCCCTTCTTGGCAGAGTGGACTTATACTGGCTAAATTATGTGGATGAAGTTCTATTTCCAGTGAAGTAAAATGTGAAATTCTCATGGCTTTCAGTTAACCAAGAACTGAATGAACTAAGATTAGTGGGTGACATAATGCTGAAGCAGTATTTTCCCCTGCAGCACAGTTCAGCAGGAAGAAAAACCCCAAACATCCTACTCCTCCAAGACAAGAGATCCTTCCACCAGCCACGCACACACACATTCTCTGCACTGATTTAACTATGACACAAGTGACCTAAATCTACAGGAATTCTCATAAAAGAGATAGCAACAGATCAATGAGAGAACTTAGTGGCCTCCATTACAAATCTTAGACATAAGCTAACAAAATTTTAATGGCAATAGTGAAAATTATACTTCAGACTCAGAAGAGACATATAAAAATTAAGGAACATTATGCTAACTTTGTGGTACACTTCCTATTGTCTACAAAAAGCAAGACCTCTTCTGCATGGGATAAAGAACAGAAGCGGCATGAGAAAAGTTAGCTCATATGAAAAGAAGGAAAATTCTGTCCCTATAACCTGAAAATACGAGAAGCCAAATGCTGTCTTGAAAGAGCACCTGTTATATTTTTTTCCCCTAAAAAGATAGCTGCTCAAAACTGTAAAAGGGAATTCACACATATGTTAAGCAAATAAAGAATGGGACTCCATATTTAAATGATTTTTCAGGCCAGTAAAGGCCTTTCCTTTCACAGTAAGTCAGAATTTAATCATGTTAAATAATACCAATGCTTTTCTTCTGTTCCCATGGAGTTCAGTTTTCAATATAAGCAGAAATGACAGAGCCTGGCACTAAAGTAGGCCTTAAAGATTTGACTCATTCACTGATAAAGAAAAGAAAGTGTTGCTTAAAACTCCTCAAATACATAAAACACAACACTTTTTTTCATTAATACTTCTTTGTTTTGAATTACACACAATATTGTAATTCAACAAGACCTCTCTTTGTTTAGTAACTGATTTAGTGAACAATCTCTCTATATTTTAAAGAATATATAACCATCACATTTGGCAATTTTGCATTTGATAAATAGATATGGCTATCTTTAATTTTAGCATGAGCTAAACAATTTATATTTACTTCCTAAAAATAGGTTAAATATTATAAATGCAGAAATAAAATTAATTTCTTATTTACAACAACCAAAAACTTTTAAAATTAACTAGAAGATTAACAATTTATTTCTTTTGTTCAAATGTATCTTTAAGGTCAATTTCTACAACTTGTTAATCTATTTGGTTTATAGCTACATCTGGTGGAAGAAGATGGGATCAGTAAGGGGCTTACATGAATGCATATTTAAAAAGCCAGGGAGGATTAATTCTAAATTAACAGCTAAACTTCTTTTCACTGTCCTAATTTTCAAATCTGATTATTATTCTTAGGTGCCCAGAGCTTTCACCACCTCGAGCAGTACATGCTCCTTCATCACACAGCAATGAAAAGAAAAAGACTTCTGACAAATATGGACAAATACAGAGAGATAACTTCAGGTTACAGAAAACAATCAACACACAGATCCAGCTTGGAAAAGAAAACAAAATGTAGAAATTATGCTTGATATCAGTTCTCAAAAATGCATTCTAATTGTAAATCAGTAGTAATTACATGTCTAAGCAATTGATGTGCTATGTATCATGATAGTAACCATGCATTTGAAACCTTCAGATTCTGAGGAAATATCAGAGCCTACTATATCAGCTGCATGTAGTATATATAAACAGTAGAAGGTGAATTTGTGCTTCAAACATTTATAGTCTGAGACTTCCATCCTGAAATATAGCCAATAAGCAAACCTGATATTTAGTTAGAAAAAAAGGGATCAGGTGTTTGCAGCAAGGCAAAAATTTGCATTAGCAAAGGAAGTAAAGTTTCTTTTAAAATAGCAGCATGACATTTAGGTCTACTAACCTTTGCAGTGCTACCATTACATTTTCAATATCCTAGTGATAATGTAGAGAAAATGAAAAATACATTAGGTATCATCTCATCAGAAAATAATTTTATGAAAATAAACCTTGTGTGCATGAGCAAATTGGTTTCAGGCATCTAAAACAACTGAAGTATCTAAGCTGAAATTTTCCAGAAATATTGCCTTTAGCAAATACTCAATATATAAATTTCAGCAAAAGCGATTAACATATACTCAAAGATACATCCTCTTGCATCTCTCCCAGGCCTCTAGTTTATGGGGCAAATTTGCTCTTAGATTGTAAAATGTTTATAGACTTTACAATATTTTTGAAACCTTGATAAAACATCTTGTACCTCTGGGCTTCATTCCTGACTGAGCTGGTGAGGCTTACCATTCAACAAACACAAAACATTCATATAGGAAATCATGCATTCCAATACAAAATACCTGATCATAACATATCTAAAAACTTCAGGAAGCTGATATCATGCAAACTTTATGCAATCAAAAAATACAATCTTTCCACCTGTATACATAAGGAGATACCTGTTTTTTGACAGAGTAAGCAAAGGTAAGATCTGTTTGGTTAACAAACTGAATTTACCTAGAATTCCTGGCAGCTCCCGCACAATGTGATAGATGAGAAGATCCAGGCATTTTGACAGGTATTCACTGCCACCTTGCTGCTCTTTTCCTGGCATGGTCTTTCTGCTGTCTCTTTCAATATACATCAAGAGTCTACATTTAAACAAGTGCAAAACATTAACTCTCACACCAAAGAAAATAACAATATATCTCAAAAAACCTATTGAACCAAACATTTCTGGTATCTGTGATTACAATGAAGATGATACATTACTTTTGGCGCTGTAATTTTGTTGAAATTTTAGACTTTTCTTTTAATCAACTCTAAAACCAACGCAAATTACTGATCAAGGAAAGAAACCCTTAAGCTACTTTCAGTAAGCACAACTCTGCTAGTATAAACTCTGGTATAAACTCTGCTAGTTTAAATGAATATGTGCTGTTAACATAAGGAGAGAATCTTTCTGCAAACTTAGAGAGAGACTAATTTTACAATCCACTTTATTTTGAAATACGTAATCGATATGTACAATATAACTGAAAGACTAAAGACACTAATTTTCAACTCACAAGAATTCCAAAAGCAAGGATTATTTAAGTCAATGTGATAAGAGATCAACCTTTCAGTCCAGAAAAATTATCAATAGATCATGCTGCAGCCTATTAAAATGTTAGCACTAGCTGGAATGCCATATTGAAAGAGACAAAAGCCCAAACTATTCTTACATCCTTTCTCTAGAAATCTGGTGTTCACAATTTCTAAATACAAACTCAGTGCACGCATTCCAACTGGTAAGTGCTGTGGCTGTGCCATTCTGAAGAATGACATTTCTCACAGTGAAATGGTAACTGATTTATTAGCCACTGGCTAACTTACAAGAGATTGCTTTAATAATACACCTGTAACAGAATGCTTCAGGCAAAATTTTAAAATGCTTATTTGAATAGACAGAAGGGCCAGACTTCCCTTTAGGGCCATACTATTGACATCTTTGTTTCACATTCGAACTCCCTCCGGGTCCTGTGCAAAGAACCATCAATCACTGGTGAGGGAAATCCATGATCTGGATTTTAAGTATGTACTTCAGTACTATCTTTTTAAATACCCTTCTGATAATCAATTCACTTTTACAGAACTATGAAAATTACTTATTTACCTCAAGCGTTCATAACAATACTACTACGAAATACGTCTTTCTATCAAAAAGATTATTTACTCAACGAAATAAAAACTACCTAAGAATACATTTTACAGATTTGTGTCTCTAAACAATACATTGTTATGATTGAATACTACACTCTTATCCTTCCTAACCTATTCTACAGAGACAAAGAGAGAAATCAAAAGACCTACTGAGTAACTACTTTTCACCTGTGCAATAGCCCAGATGCAAACACATTCACCTGCACTTCTCAGAGAGCATGAGGACATCTTTTATTTTTGTAATGTATGGATATTGCATTAAATTACAGGAATTTTGATTTGTCTGTTAGAAAATAACTACTTAAAAATCTGGCATTGTGTTACAAATAGAATTTTAATTTTATAAGCTTTACACTTTTTAATTTAAAAATTTGAATATTTAAATAAAATGGCCTTCTAGCCTTTGCAGACAACCAATTTTTATTCAAAAAAATGTTTAGCTTTAAAAAATTACAAAATATCAGAGCTTGAATAATTTTTTTTAAGAAAACATTTCCACGATTTAACAATCATCTGATTCTATATGGAAATACACTTAGTTTTAGTAAAGTAAAACTCAGTTTTACTCAGTTACCTTAGTAAAGTTAAACTCAGTTTAAGTAAAACTGAGTTTTACTTAAAATGGGCCAAATAGACTTCAGCATGAGTGGTTTTATTTCTTTGGGTGAAGGAGTCTCTTTTATTTTATAAAAGTATGTTCTATTACTTAATCACATTTAAGAAGGATACAAAGTAGGTTTATTTATTCTGAGAGAGGAAAGATACATGAGTTCTCTCTTTTATGTTGTTCTTCCATTCACAAAATTGTCTTTCACATAAAGATTTTCTAAAAATATGCACAACTATTTTTTTCCCTGATAGTTCGGTTCAACTAAACATTGTCTCAAGAAAACTGTACAGATATAAATTGTGTAGGCAATAAAGCATTAGCATCTCTATTTTCCTTTGACAAATTCCTCAGTCATATGTAGAACAATTCATCGGTTACTTTTATTCCCTGAAGAATCTCAGAGTTCTCTCCAATGGGCAAAACAGGCCTACAGAAATACATTTATTAAATTCATTTAGTGGCACATTTGTCTTGCATTCAACAATACATGAAAAAATATGTAGGTGTTAGTTTAAATAAGCTAAATATGATGAGGAGTAAACCACTGTCTATGAAGCAAAGGTTTGGTTTAAAAAAATACATGCAAGTGTCTGTACTGTAGGATATGGCCATCAGTGAGCTTTTACACTCAAAATCAAAACAACCAAAGTTTTCCATAAAAAAATGTGAAAGAGTGGAGCAAAAAAGGGAAAATTCCAGAGTTAACAGTCTGAAGCGACAGGAACAGGGATGAGGTCTACTACTTAAAAGAATAAGAACTATTCTCATTACAGGATGACCAATATGAAGAAAAGGGACTAAGTTCACAGAGAATGACAGACCTTCATGAACCTAAAGAAGGTTGTGCATACTCTGAGGACATATACAGTCCATTTACCCCAAGAAATCAAGGACCATTTCTTAGTTTTATTATTATTTAATATTGTTATTAATCAATCTCTGCTAACAGAAAATGAGGAAGATTTTTAAAGCATACTCAATATAGATAAAGTGTTTATTTTACAGAGATGTAACATCAGATGGCATACCATGTTAATAGGAGGCTCAATCTCTACTTCCTGCCTTCTATCACTTTTTTCTATTTTTTAATTTGATACCAGCTTGCTGGTTTTTTTTTCTGAAATCACTGACTTACATCATTGTTCCCTCCTGCCTTTCATTTCCATGTTTTCCCATCTGACTGAGCATCAAGCTTTTCAGTTCCTTTCCTCACTACTTTTCTAGATCAATCTTAAGATGTAGAAGGCAAACAGGCTATGCTAGATATGAGATTGTAGTATGTTTCCAGGCAAAGCTTTTCCTTTAAGGGCACATATAAGATTTGAAAATTTAATAAATATGGGAGGTGACCACAGGAAACAGAGAAAGATTTTGCTCAGAGGTTACACTGTTGTGCATAGTTACATTTCTGCAGACTGTGAAATGTGTTGGGAATACTATCCTATCTTTCCACAAGTGTCCATATCTGCAGACAATAGAAAACAAGAAGTTTGAATAAATTCTTTCAGGAGGAGAAGTTCAATCTCCAAGTCAGTCTCTGTTTACCCAGGAAATTCTCCGAAACCATCTAGATACAAAAAGAACAATTCAGTGAGACTAATCAGAAATTACTGCTAGCTCAGAAAAGGGTGAAATGAAAAGTCTCAATAAAAATTCAGGATGTGTCCCTCCCTGAAGAACAGGTAGCCTGCCTCTGCAAATCAAGGAGAAATGAAGACTAGAAAACTCAGTCTGATTAGCAAAATAAATTAATTTGCACAGTGTAAATAAACAAGTGCTACTTCAGCCTAAAGGATCTCATATCT
Source organism: Ploceus nigricollis (assembly GCA_013399945.1). Taxonomy (NCBI): domain Eukaryota; kingdom Metazoa; phylum Chordata; class Aves; order Passeriformes; family Ploceidae; genus Ploceus; species Ploceus nigricollis. The sequence goes on from VXBC01011642.1 coordinate 165,391, forward strand.
TTTCTATCACATGTAGAAGAAACAAAGGTATGTAATCAACTACCATGGAACAGGTAGGAAAAAAGAGTAACAGGTGAATTGTCTCAATGTTGTTGAACAATGAATTCACTTCAAAATTACATTTCTTATTATATATCCGTAATTTTCATCCACAGAACTCAAAATCTGCACGAGCAAAGCAAAACAAGGAATTCATTCACCACTCCCCATAGGCAGACAGGTATTCAACCATCTCCAGGAACAAAGGGCTCCATCACATGTAATGGTTACTTGGGAAGACAAGTGCCATCACTCCTAATGTCTTTCCTGCCATTCCTTTCTTCTTTCCCCCATGAGGCCACATGGTATGGAATATCCCTTTGATCAGTTGGGATCAGCTATTTCTCCACTCTTACTTGGAATTATAAAGGTGTTTCCATACTCTTTGAGTAAGTAGAGACTTTTGAAAAGAAGTACAAAAAGAGACTTGCAACCAGACTGTGTAAACTCAGCTAATCAATAGGCATTACAGGGACATGCATGGGGGATTGTGTGTACAAATACTCAAAAAGTGAATGGCAGCTGCTGGTATCATGGCCAAAGCCAACAGGCTCTGTAAACAGTAAAAACAAATAGGCAGGTAGTCTTAAGATTGCATTCCAGGAATTAAGACTTGCAACACTGGATACTTCTCATGTTCCCAGCCCTGAGGCATCATTATTGCTTGCAATAAAAAGGGGTTTTAATAAGTGCCTACTTCTGCTGCCTTTTATCTCCTGGTACCTGTGCACAAACTGGAAGAAAAACACAAGGAAATCCATTTTGGTAACACCAGCAGAGCTAAAACAAGCTTGTCATTACCCTTTCCTTCCACTTCCTCTTTCCCTACTCCACCTTCCATTTCTCTTTCTCTCCCCTCCTTTCCCTGTCCCATGACCTTTCCTCCCAATGAGATGAATGAAAACAGATTAAACTGTTATTTTCCTCACATGCCACAGTTTTTTCAGCTCCAAAACCACTTCCAAGGACAGATATCACAAAGGTTATCAGTGGGAACAGGATGTTATTGTCTGAATTATCAGTGAAAAAAATTTTCCTGATATCAAACCTAAATCTCCAATGGCAGAACTTAAGACCATTTCCTCTTGTCCTATCACTCATTACTTGGGAAGAAAAGGACCAACCCCTGCCTTGCTACAGCTTCCTTTCAGGTGGTTACAAAGAGTGATAAGGTCACCCCTGAGCCTTCTTTCCTCCAGGCTAAACAGCCTCAGTTCTCTCAGCTCCTCCTCATAAGACTTGCACTCCAGACCCTGCCCCAACTTTGCTGCCAAATAAAGGAAGAACTGCTCTCCAGAGCAAGGCCTTTGGGATGCTGGCCCGGAGGCAGTCCCCATGCTCATGAGACCCAGGGGGATGTTTTCAGCACAAACAGCCTCATAGTAGCTGCCACGAAGAAAATTAACACTAACCCAGCCAAAACTAGCATAATTACCAAATTAAACAAAAGCATTTTTCAGTGCAGTGTTGCCATGAAACAGTTATAGTTTTATCATCTGCATCATCCTTTAAGTGATGCACACTGAAAAATTGCCTTATATTGATTATCATTATCATAAACAGGTTTTATCATCTAAAGCAATATAAATCCTACTACAGGCTTTAGCTGCAGCTGCTGAAGACAAACTATTAACCAGGAATTATATGCATTTTACTACAGGCTCTTTATATTTCTCAAATCAAACACCTCCAGAAGGAGAATTTAAGTATATCAAATATTTTCAATAGTTATTCAACTGATTTCTCCTTCCTGTGCTAGCAATTTAGAATTTATGAGTCTTAATTTTGAAGAAACTTTTCTGTCAGACAACTAAGACATCTATCTAAATTCCACACTGTAAGTCAATGAGTATCCAGTATCTCTGCTGTGTTTAAGATTATTCCAGAGTTACACAGTGATATTATGAATGCAACTGTCTCCAGATTTAATGGGTCATTTCTCTTCTCTGTAGCTATCTTACCTTCTGGATGTAAGAGAAAGGTTTTAGATGATCTATTCTGATAAGAGATATGCTGTTCACTAAAGAACAATTATAAAGAAAACTCAGCAAATAAAGAAAAACAGTTTATCAGCTCAATAATAGGCTTGCCTATTGTTTTACCTAATGTATTACATTATGTATTGGTCTCTAATCAGCCCTGTCTGGAGAATGACAATAAAACTGCAGGATAAAGCCAAAAGTCATAATACAAAATCATATTCCAAACTCACAACATTCTCTTCAAAAAGGAAGCTGGTTGGAAATCATTATAAATAAAGAAAATTGTTGATAAAATTATTATTCTCTTTCACATAATATCTTAGGTATATATATAAACAAATAGTAACTGTCTGTGCAGGATTTCTGTCAGACCTTTCTCCAAACACACAGGAGAGTCCTATGTGGTATATCAGGCACATGAATAGCAGGAGTTACTAAAAATGTAACCATTTAAAAAGTCACTTACAAATCATTAGAGGCATTTTTCACTAACCAGAACACATAATCTGATAGAACATTTCTGGAAGTGTAAAAAGGTACCTACGAAAAAGCCCCTTGGATTCAGTACTTATTCTCTGTGACTCTACAAATATTGGGATACCTACAGAGTTGCAAGTGGAGGAATATATATATAATGCCATCACCCCACAAGGTGTTCTCCCACAGTAGCTTTATGGTGTAACTCATCTGCCCCTTCCTTTAACCCTAATTTTTCTCAAACATGAATATAAGATATAATGTTATATTTGCTGTAGATATAGTTAGATTTACAGCTACCCTCAAGCCTCATCCTTTTTTACTTTCAGTTCCAAACCTGCTCTATTTCAATATTGTAAAAACTACGTTTACATTTCATTTTACTCTTCTTCTTACAGAACAGTAGAAGATATAAATCCCGACTAAAATTTCTTTAATCCTACTTCTCTGATCACCTCGAAACATGGTGACAATTCATATTCTAACACAGTCTAATTTGCTCCTCTTTGATACAGGAATGCTTCTGTCCCAACAGAAGACAAAAAATTTCAAATAACAATTCCCTGAGGATTCAGTAATTTCTTGCAAAGCGTTCTAAAACATAGAAGAATTAAATACGTCATGTAAAAGTCATAGGAACTTATTGGTCATCATGTAAATCACTCCCACACCACATATAGCCAAAAAATATTATTTTACCTTGAAAGTGACTATCCAGAAGAGACTATGGACTATACCAAACCCCAAGATGAGGAAGGTACATAACAGAACCTTTAATTTTACTTTCCCACCATAGCAACAACTCACTGTTGCAGTATCTTTTGCCCTAACCAAAAATGCAAATGCTCACTGGGACCACAAGTCACTTTAAAAGACATTCTCCTTGCAAGACAGTGGTTTCCCCTTGTGAATAATTGTCACCTGATGATCCCAAACAAAATATTCTCTTGAATAAAAGGATTACTATTACACGCAAAACAATTAAATTCTAAAACATTGGCTCAAAAATACCACACATTTTCAAGCCTTTCAAGTATAACTTTAAAGACTGTATCTTTGATTATCTTCCATTATCACCTTACCTTGTTTGACAACTGAGGAGCAACATCTCCCTGTTATTAATTAAGACTTGCAGCAAGACCAGAAAGGCTTTTGCTCGAATAAAAGTTGAAGGGCTTTCAAGTAGACGAGTAATTGTAGTCACAAAATCCTTGGTGGAAATAAACACAAAGACATTAAGGTTACTTGACTGTATAATAAGACTGTATACTCTTCAAGTTTGCTCATTTTCATGTCACTCATAGGAAAAAAAATCCATAGAACACTAGCAAATAAATTCTGTCCAAGACCGGCTGGCCCAGTGTAAAGCTGCTTTGAATATCTTCAGAAGTGGTAGAGTAAAAAGCAAACACTATTTAATGTACTACATCCAAAATAGTAGGAAATCAATTACAAAACATGATAAAATTTATATTTTTAAAGGGCTTACCTTAAGCATGAACATAGGATATTTTAATATATTTATTTTAAAACCAAGCTGAACTATTTTCAGAATACATACGTATTTAAGCACAAATATGATTAAATTTTTAAGCTATTAATTCCTTTATATGCAGGAATATTAAAAACTACACCTTAGTTGGATAAAATCTTATCTACATCAGATAGCAAATTATACACCAGATGCTCCAAATAGATGGTAAAATAGTTTCCACCTTCTCTGATTGTTCTTATCTAATCTAGTCTTGTTTTGAGTTCAGAAAGTGAACAACATCTTTTCAAGGAAGAAATAAAATTAGGACTTGAAAAGAAAGAATAAGGATAAACAAAATCAGAACTAAGAATCGGAATTTACAAACTGTGTCAATTGGCTCTATGTAAAAATTAGACTGAGCACAAATGGCCTCATCAATAGAACCTGCCTTCAAACAGTTGAGCTGGATTCTCAAGGGAGTGACACTATAGGATAGATGAGTAGTGTATGCATGTTATGTACGAAGTTAAAAATCCTGCTGTGTGATGCACTTTTAACATACATATTACTGTTCAAATTCCTCATTTGCTGACAGAATAACTGCAAATCAACACTGACTGTAATTTATTAGAGACATCCTTTGCAACAATTAACTATACATCTTTACCAAGAATGGAAAAAGAGCAGGAGTATAAGAGTTGTCCAAGAAACCATCAGATTTGATTCTGACACCACTTTAACCCTGTCTCCAAAAGCAGTCATCATTCAGGAACTACAGAAATCCCAGAAAAACAAACTGCTATTAATTATTCTAGAACTGTCCTGCTGTACTTCAATAATTTATTTCATAAATAGAAGAATTTCTCAGTCTTGGGATTTAAAAGTTTACTGCTTTAAACACTTCAACAGCTCAGAGCATGACTTGTAGCTTCTCCATTATGAACTTGCAGCAGTCAAGTTCTTAAATCACAATCTAATAAATGCAAAGGTTGAATTTTAATTGTGGTTTGGTTTTTCAAGGTTTTTTTTTTTTTAGTTAAAATACCAAAGCAACAACAACAACAAAGTTTTTATGTTCAGAAATCCCATAAAACCTCAGACATAGTCAAAGAGTATATATAACGCAACACTGACCATGCTAACATAAATAGACTTGATAGACCATGCACAAGGACACCATGACAAAGACACATGCAACTACAAGCCAAAGCACATCTATTTTTAGTCCTCATACTCTGGAAAGCAAGAATATCTCAATGCTACACGTGGAAGTTAACATGGGTTAAGACAATTAAAATTAGTTACGTCAGACTTATCTGGGAATGTTCTAGTAATCTGGTTTAAGAAATAAATGTGACCTGTTGGAATTTGCTTTTCTGCCTGGTTTGAGGACTGCAAAACAGCAACAGCTCATCCAAAGAAAATCTCAAGCTCATCTTTGCTGACCTGCAGGACTTAGTGCATCAGAAAATCCAAAAATCACTCAAATACTGCCAAATACATTATTTATCATTTCTCTGTTCTACATTTCTTCCCTCCCCTGCAAGTGTTTGATGTATCCATGGAGACTCTGCAGGATAGGACAGTCTTTTCATTTCAAGTGAACACACTGCAACAAGATTATGACTTTATATTGGATACACTGAGTAATACTGAAAAGCAAGTTTAAAACAAAAGCAATTATATTTTTGAATTGGCTACACTAGAGGAAAACAGCTAGACCACTATCTCACTATACAAGAACAGAAATTACAATAGCAAACATTTGTTGCATCGTTATGTATTTTCAAATTTCCCTTCTATGCTTTGCAAATATCTCCCTATTATAAGTTTAGAGTTACAAAGATTTTGCTAAAGATACTTTTATCTTTTTATTCAATCATACTGATATTGACAAAACTATCATCTACCAGTGGTAGTTATTTGTCCACATTCAGGTAAAAGACAAAGAATTTAAAACAGTTACTGAAATATAAGGACAATGCTTATAATGTATTTACAATGCAGTTGCGATATTGCTGTAAGTATTTGAATACTTTTACTTATGACTAGTTGAGGAAGAAAGAAACCAAATAAAAAAGACCCTGCTACATTATCTGACCTTTGGAAGAACCAAATTGCATTCAAAAAGCTGTGACTGATTTTCACTAATCCAAAGATGAATCTTGACAGCCAGATGAAAGTAATTAGCAGTGGAGTTTTTTTAATCTACTGCTATAATGTGTTCAAGATTCTTGATTTTAAGTTCTTTTTCCACGCTTTATTTTAAAAACATAATTTCAACTATTTTGTTTCCAAAACAGGAAAATAAAACGGAAAGTCTCTGTATCAGAGAGGGACAAAACCCAGCCCCTTCTGGCTACTGAAGTTCTCTGAAGTTTTGTATTAGTGTAGATGATCACAGAAATGCAATTCTGGCTTTTGTTTTGTAACTGGTTTTTACTACTGGTTCTTGAAGACTGAAGAAAACAAGGGCAGTCCTAAGTCTTACAAGCTAAGGGTGTTTCCAGATAATATACACAAAGGTAAATTATCTCCATCTTGAATTTATATCTTTAAGTATCTTTTAATATGTTGCTTGCACCTATATTAAACAGAGAGTCACTTCTTTGTCACTACCTTCTGTGTGACACTGAGGTCCTTCTGCCTCTTTAAGCTGAGCTCCACAAGGATTTTACAGAATGCAAAATAATCTGTAGGCCAACACTACTCACTCTTCCCTTCTCTCATTAAGGTAGACTTGCGCATCATGAGCATGAAATATTGAAAAGTACATGGACTATTAAATTTGATTTTCAGACCTAAATTTGATTTTCATCACTCCATGTGATGTGATAGCACCTGGCAGTTCAATACAGGAGCATGTTTGTATTTTTAGATTCTATTCAAGAAAAATAGAAATTTAGTTTCAGCTTCCAAAATCCTACAATCTAATTTCCAGATCCCAGAACATTCTGAGTTGGAAGTGATCATCAAGTCCAACTCCTAAGTGAATGGCTCACACAGGGATTGAACCAACAACCTGGGTGTAATTACCACCAGGCCCTAACCAACTGAGCTAATCTCAATTCAAAAAAAACCCCATTCTATGAGATTCAAGTTTTTCTGAGCTGTAATGCAGGTACAGTTACCAAATGTGAGCACATGCAGTAGAACCAGACCTACTTTATCAGTTTTTACAGTACAGTGTTTTTTACTTACAGCTTTGGGCACCATTCCCACTTCTATCATTAGTTTGATGTATGCTATTAAAAGAATGAAATACAGAAAAATGTAGACAATCTTCTAATCTGTAAAATTTGATTAGAATTTTTCATAAGACCTGCAGTATCAGAAAGGGAATTCTAGCCACTGTCCATAAGAAATTCAGTATCAGTATGAGAGTCCATTTAGCAATGTAAGTCCCATATAAACAAGAAATTCTTCAAGAAAACATCATGCTGTAGCCATAGGCTAGTTGCACATTGCGTTCTCTCGCTGAATGTTCAAGTGAAAGACTTTTGACCATGCTCCTCCGACTATACCATCCACTCACTCTTGTGAGCTGCACAATGTGCATTGTTAGTGCAACATTACAGGACAATTTGCCACCTGTTAGTGCTATTGTTGTGGGATCTGGAAAGTTTAAGACCAGCTGACATGCACTCACAAAAACACATTGGCAATTCTGACATGGTACAGAAATTAATTTTAGGAAGAGAATGACTGATTTCAGGCCACATAGGTGGGATTATGTTTTAATTTAAATATAATTGTTAAAACAATACGTAGGGAAATAAAACTCTCTCAACTAATGCCCAACAGATTATTATAGTCAAGATGATTGTCAGATTACAACATACATTACAACAGAGTATCTGAGGAAAACAAGAACTATAGTTCCTTCTTTCTTCATAGTTTTTATCCTTTCCAAACAGAGGGAGATTATTACTTTCATTTATGAACTATGCAGATACACTGCCAAAAAAGAAACACTTTTTCTCTAAATGCAAAATAATTTGGGGATCAAAATAAAAAACTTTTAACCACTTCTACCAAAAATTATATTACACATAAACCAAAACCAGTTGTCTTATTCAGTGACACTAAAAAGAAAAACCTAAGGTATTAAAATGCTAATTCCTGCAAGATATTTCACTTACAAATTGACTTAAGGTCCTCTAAGGAGAGCCTAAAGTTTCAGATTTAATCAGGACATTCCTTATTTTCTCTTTTAAATGTCTAAGAGAGCTATGTCAAATAGCTGTCCTTACTGATTCATTACTGATTTTCCTTAGGGCTCATTATCAGTTATGGTCAGGCTAGAGTATTCTGGATTGATTGAATCCTAGCTGCAGGAACAATTTATACACCCATTAGTACCATTTCTCGAAGATCCATGAGAGAAAGAAAAACTATACACCTTATAATCTAGATTTTAAGCAAACAGAAATATAAAAGAAACACATTCTTCATTTCCTGCTATTCAGATATGCAAATATGATTGAGATATATTTTGAAAACCCAAAACCACTAGCAGTATCAATTTTAACTTTTCCTTTCATTAAATTCCATGCCAGCGAAATATTAATCTGAATTCAAACCTTTTCTTGAATTAGCCTCTGTAGATGAATCCCACATGACAACATTGCTGAAAACATCGTGAGCATGTACTGCTGAATTTTGCATATTCCATTTGCCAAGGAATTTAGTACAGCTGTTAATCCCACTTTTTCAATGACACTCTGGAAAGCATTAGGTGAGGAACGAGTAATTCTGCACAAAGCCTACAAAAGTGAAAAAAAATTAATAAGACTATTATCTCAAGAAAAATACTGGAAAAATAAAAGCATGTGGAGAGTTTTGCAATAGTTTAGGAATATAAGGAATGCATACAGATTCATTTTTAAGACAAATATTAGGGTAAAAGACCGCTTGTTTTTAGAGACCTGGAATTCTTCTAAATACATTGCTATATACTCTGTGCAGCTGAAATTCAAATATTTCATACACCAACATCCACATCAAAAAGTCACATTACTCTTTTCCTCTAGAGAACAATAATGATGGAGCATCACAGCCCATGCTTGAATCTTTTGTCAAGCATGGAATATAAACAGCATCAGATAACACTGTACTAGAAAGGAGTACAGGGAAAGAAAACACAGACTTAGCACATGCCACAGAATTTATGGGCACCCATAAGGGTGGGCATCTTCTCTCTCCCTGCTCATGGACAATAATGAGGTACGTAGTATTTCAGTGTCTAAAGTCTATCCTTAGCTCTAGATACTACTTCAGATCGAGGTGCTTATTAGGAAACAGTGATTAGTATAATAAACTTGCAAACTCTTCTCCAAATGGTTGATTTTCAAGTATCAGTGATTAAAATAATTTTAATAGAAAATGTAGATACTGACCATGCTCCAGTAAAGTGAGCACAAACCTGTTCAGTGTCTACTAACTTAGCTATTTTTTTAGCAAACATTACCAAATGATCTTCAGGGTGGCCTCATCTCCAAATCAATCTCCTTTTGATACCTGTAAAAATCCAACCTTCAAGATACTATAACTGCATTTGTTCTCTCCAGATAAAGAAAATAAGACTCTTTAAACATTAAAAATTTCTTTTTCTTTGGCCTGAATATATTGTTAGCGTAGAAGAACAGCTTATGTCAAATATTGGATTCACATGAAAATCTGAATTGGTTTTCAGGAAAAATTTTGAAGATGACTCCCTTTTGTGAAATATGAGTAATATTTATGATTTCTTTGTTCTCTTCAGACCAGCTATGCTTAGAAATCACTCTTTACTTGGTGTCCACTCAATAGTAAGGTCTCATTTAAGAGAAACTAGAGTCAATTACACAGAATACTACCACCAGAGAAAAGCTTTCCATGTAAGAACACCAGAAACTGTCCAGTTCACCAGTGCCCTTAGAAACATTACTCAAAACAAACTAAAAAAAGAAGGAAAAAAAAAAAAAAGGCATAAAAACCAGTAAATCACAAACTTGACAGACATTTTATTGATGCTGTTCATCTACTCTGCTCCTGTTCTTCCTTGTCCTTTCTGGTCCAGGAACCACATTGATTGCAGCCTTTTACTTTCCTTCTTTTATTATTATTTTACTCTCTTTTTAAACACAGACACTCAATCTCAGTTCCTTAGTACAGCATGCTCTATTTCCCCCAGGATACAATCCAGCTCTTCACCTCTATTCAGAGTTTTCAAAATGAGTGGGCAGGAGGTATGTGTATTCACTAAAAACATCCTTGAGGGTCATATTACCAATGAACTGCTGGGACCTAGGGACAGGCTGTGCCAAAGCAACATGGAGCTAACTTGGTGTGCTAACATGGTGTGTGCAGATTTTCCACTGCCTTAGATCTCTGCTACAGACCTTGCCAAACAAGGGTGGCCACCAGATTACTTCCAGGGAAATCTCATAGGAAAGACATCATAGGCTGTCTTCTAGCATAATACTGCAGTTTTGGAGGTAGCAGAAAAGCTCCAGCCCACCAATAGCCAAGGGGGGAAGCTTTAAATTCCCATTCGTTTGTACGTCACAGAATGCTCTGCTGTATGAAAGAGCCTAACACTTCAGCTGAAAAGCAGAAGAGAGAATTTAAATGTGGGATAGAGTACAAAGCACTTTAAATCACTTCAGTAGATCCAATATTGGGAGAAAACAGATGGAGATAGGTCAAAAGGTGGTGGAGCAGGAACTGGAAACTGATGATGACAGATGTAAGATTAGAGTTCACACTATCATCTCCAGGCAGCAGTCTTGGAACATGAAAGGTTCTTAGTGAGAGTAAGGCTTCAGCAGAACCTCTGCTGGAACTGACTTCTCCACCCCTGCTCTCCACACAGCCTTAACCAGCACCTCTTCTCTCAGCAGCTCCAACGTTTGCCTCATGATTCTTATTGGTCACTTCCAACTTGAGATACTCCAGGGTTCTGTGATCATCTCTGCCATATCCTTCTAGTCCTACAGGCCACATGTGACTGGGTAACATTCACCCTCTCAGGATATCTTCCATGACTCTCAAGATTGAGAATGAATGCACTAAAGTATCTGCAATACACAAGTCTCTTAAAGAAACTATTCAATACCAATTACTTAAGAAAATAACAAAAGAAACCAAATCCCCAAAAAGACTGTGTGAGCTTTCCCAAATTACTTTCCATTTAAGTGGCTTATATTTTGTTACTTCTCTTCCAGCAGAAAAAGTTATCTCCTAGAAACAAAACTTTAAGTAATTTTTTTTTTTAAATTAAAAAAACTTTCAGTATACTGGAAAGAAATATTCTTCCTGCTGCTGAGCTTGTCAGAATATCGCTGTGACATCTTACAGATTTTTTTTTCTGAGTCTAGCAAAATGATAAAAAGACACAGCTTTCCTACAGGCAAGATCTGTGATATTTACCTGAGGCATGTTGGACTCCAAAGTGAGAAAAAAATACTGAGACACAATCCCCATTTGCCACCTCTGATAGGCAGGACAAAGTGTCATTTCTTGACTCCAGAGACTAAAGACAGAGAATCTTCTTGATATATTTTTATTATTGATTGAAATAATCATAAGTAGAATTCCATAGTCCTTTACTGCTGATACACTTTGCAGACAGACTGCTAACTCTAAGTAAAGATATGACAGATGTATTTCTTTACAGAAATGTAAAGTTACATTCTAATATAGATGTCACTTAAGAATAAATTCTTCAGGGTACATTCCAATAAGGCAGGATTGACTGCATAATAAAATTAAATAGGACACTGATGATGTCAATTTTTGTGGTCATGTAGGATAAAAATGTCTACATATCTGTAGCAATAATTTAATGAATGTAGAAATTATACAGTACACTATAACTGGAGAATACATTAGTATTTTATTTTTTAAATTAGCATACCACTAAAATCTCCATAAACTTTAGCTGGGAAAAGATCTTCCTGCACTAGATTTCAATATCAATTGATTGTTATCAGATGGAGTTAAGATTATATATCTAAATGCCACAGCAGCATTAATACATAACCATGACTTATATCAGGCACTGAGTAATAAGTTTATCTACTTCTTACTTTAGCATTTCACTACAAAGCAGCAAAAGGATTAAAGTATCACCTTAGTGCATCCTACTTTAGAAGCTTCCTTGTTCAATTCACTTCATATAAAAGTATTAAACTTCAGTCTTCTGATAAAGGAAACAATCACCAAAACAGTGGAGGGGAAAATCCAGGAGCCCATTCAGACCCAAAACCACTTGTGTAAAATGATCTGACTGAAAAAAGGAGATGGATTCAGCTACATGGATAGCAATAATTTCAATGAAGACCAGAAAAACTAGAAGAAAGCAGTTTCACCAAGGATATAAAACAGTAAACGTGTCATACTCTTGCAACTCTCCTTACAGCTGCTTTCATTCAAAGCTCTCCAATATGTGAATTTGGAACAAGCCCTGCCTCCAGCATGACTGAAACTTCAGTAAGTACACAAGGGAAAAGTATGATCTCCAGTAAGCCTATTGCCTTCACAGGAAACAAACAGTAGTTGGGAACAGTTATGGCTTTGTTTCTATTGTCCATATGTACATTTATACCACAGATATGCACAAAATGTTGAAGAAATTTTTACCTTAGCAGATCTCAGTGTGCACACTCAACTTGGTTATCTTTTTAAAATGCTGGCCTCAACACCCAAGCACACATTGCTAAGCAACTTTGAGAAAGAAAAGGTAACAGAATGATAAAAAAACATCTTTCTTACTCAGATTGTCAATGCCATTGAAAGGATGTCCCATAAATCAGCTGAGTTTCTCTAGGAAATTCCAGTAATCGCAGCTATCATGACCTCCTAAAACACACTGCTTCATCCTAACAGATGTCATCTGTAAGAAGGCTTCTAGAGTAGCTTCTGAAGACTAGTAAGTTTTATAATACAAAGATTTCAAACACAAGTAAAAGAATCAGGAAGTAAGAGCTTGGCAAAACCAATGTCATTCCAAGTCCCAGTGTCAACCCATGACTGCCAGATGATTCAGCTTTGGAGTATAAGCATTGCAGTAAAACCCACTGCACTTATCAGGCCTAGCTGAACAAGACCCCATAAAGATCAGGCTGCTGTATCACACCTACAGGAACAAGAGGCGAAGGAACCGAGGAACTCACAATATGTGATACTTTCAGTCTACTCACTTGGAAGAGATCACACAAACACCAGCACTGTCCAACTGCACTGAGCAATTAATAAAGCCTCACTGACTAGTACATGGTGGTAGCTATCAATGGACACAAAAAGAAAGAAAAAGGAAAAAAAAAAAAGGGAGCAAACTAGGCTACAACAAGCTCTTCAGGTTTTAGCTTCCTCTTACACATTTTTTACAAACTCCCAGTTTTTCCAGCAGGAAAATTTTCTTCTAATCAGTAGTACTTAAAAGAGGCTAGATACCCATAGCATAAACACTATGACAAAGAAAAGGCTTCTTAGTAGTTCACCTGAACCTTACAGCCTTGGGAGGATCCAGTGACCTGGGTTCTCAAAAAAAGCAGAGGATACAACAACCCACTCCTCTCATAGACTCTTGACACTCAGCCAAGGGCAAGGTGAGCAAATCATATGGCATTGATGACAGTAACCTCTGAGCCCACTGCTACAGAAAGCCGTAGTGAATCTCCACTGATGATAAGTTTATTCTTGACAATCAGATATGTAACTTCTGCATATTACTGAGCAGGGAAAAAAGCTCTGCCCACCTCAAGTGTACTGTATTGTCCAAGAAGAAATTGAGCATTCAGGAGGGGAAAAGGAAAAAAAAAGGCCCAATGATAGTTCCTCCTGTGATCTCTTTTTGCTTGGTGTCTGAATGCCATTGAGACAGACAGGTTCTCCAAAATATGCTGTTTGCTGTGGTACACAAGGCAGGCATAACTGGCCAACTGGCCCCTACAAATGGAGCAGGCCCTGGGAGTCTGCTGTAGGAATCAAGGGAATGGTAAATGACGAAGCAAAGTTCTCCAAGCAGATAGCAGAGAAACAAGAGGGAACTTTCAGCATGAGTTGAAAGAGATAAAAAAAATAAAATATTATGACCTAGTAGCAAACAAATAACAATTGCCCAGCCTAATGATTGCCAAGAATAGAAAGTACATGATACAAAAACAACCCTTATAGCAAAAGTAGTGATAGGAGAGAGGATCGAGCTTTTTTACTTATTTTACTTACTACTTTAAAAACTCAGTAAGTAAAGGAAGTCATAACTCTTATCTCCAGTCTTTTCCCATACATGCAGTTGTGATCTAAGCAAAAAATTCACAGACCAAAAGGATGAAGTCTCAAAAAGATCCTTTCTAAAAAAGCAGCCTGATAGCCAGACTCACACATATACTTTGCATATTAAGAGACAGACTATTCTGTACCCATGAAAGTTCTAAGGTTGTTTTTGCCAAGAATTTCAGATGCTACAGGGCAAAGGTTTTTATTTTACTAAATAGGTTTCCTGTTCTAAAATGTCAAGACATTTTCTTAATATTTGAGCAGTTTATATTGCAGGCAAGACTCTGCCACAAATATACACTAAGATAGAAAATCAATAAATAGATATATTTTTAAAAATTATAAATTTATTATACCACTTACCTCTTCAGCCACACTTCAAATGAATTTTTATTTCTCTCTCTTTTATTACCATTTTGCTAGATGTGTCTGTGTGCATACTGCTGCAGCTGTGACACTACCATTTTCCATTTGGAAAGCAAGAGCTACATTCAACCTGGCCGTGAACATTGCCAGGGAATGGGGCAGCCACAACTTTTCTGGGGAACCTGTGCCAATGCCTCACCACCCTCACAGTAAAGAATTTTTCCCCAATATCTAATCTAAACCCGTTTTCTTTTAGTTTGAATCAATCCACCATGTCCTGTCACTAAACACTCTTGTAAAAAGTCCAAGAGATATGGTTAAACTCACAGTCCTGCTAAGTATTTTCTGCCTCATAAATCCTTTTGTTCCAAACCTTCTGCTTGCATGTCATCACTCTATTTGTCTTGTTATCAGTCTATATTGCTTTAAAAATTCCAGGCAAAGACTAGGCCCTAACAATTTTATAAAAAGAAATTTGATTAATTCAACTAAGTCTTCTAAACAAGTCTTTGATAAAGAGAATAAACAATTCTCATTTGAAACATCATCGAAAAAGAGAAATTTCAATTTTGCAAGAATTTAATAGATTCTTTGAAAGGTTAAACTTTTTAAACATAACTCATTATTACCAGCATAAGGAAATACATGTTCTGGAAAATGATGAATCACAAGAACTACTCATAAGCACTGAACTGTAATAAATGCATTTTTCAATTTCAGAAATTGTTCAAATATATTTTAATATAGTCTGAAATATAAAAAACACAAACATACAGCAAACATGCTCAAATATATTTCAGTTCCAATTAGGAAGGTTTTTCAGACTAAATGCCAAAGCATTACACTACCGCAAAAGGAAATTCCTTACCGAAATAGGAGTTATCTTCAAAGAATCTCCTGTAGAATGTGTGAAAAGGTACCACAAGACAGGTCCAATTTCTCCTGTAATAAATCCTTGTGCATGGCATGAACGAGTAGTACAAACATTTTCAATTATCTTTGCTGCTATATGGTTCACTACCCGCTCTTCCTATAGGAAGGAGAAGGAGGAAAACTCATTTGCAAACGTTTCTAATTTCTTTGTTAATTACTGCCTATGTCCACATTTTATTCAATGTATATTGTCTTGGTGTGATTTTTTAATTCTTTTTGATAATTGCAAAAGTAAGTTTTCAAGAAACCTCACCTGATAACAAAGTTATGTTCACAGATCCTACTTCCCCCACTTTCTCTTCTACTGCAAAGACAATTTAATACAAAACTTTGTATTTCCAAATAATCTGTCCAAATTAAATGTAATCATTACAAATGAAAAGCTTTTGTTATGTTAGAGGTGTTCCATGATCAATGCTTTATAAATGAACAAATTTGTGTCAACACTCATCATTAGAACATGTCCTGAATAGACAGATGTGAGATATTCAATTACATTATGAAAAAAAATTTACATTAAATCGTCTTTGTCTTTATCCTAGGATTTGTTGACTCTTCTGAATAAAGACTTCTTACAAATTAAGTTGTTTGATAACTCCCTTCTGAGCAGACAATCTTGACCAATGCTTAAGACAAATTATTAGATCCCATTGACTACAAGAAGTCCTAAATTTACATATGAGATTCTGAATCATTGATATTTTTAGTACTAACCAAATAATTTTCACTTAAAATCAGAGTCTTTAACAGAATTGGAAGATACATCTCTGGTGTTATTTTGGCTGTGCATTGCCTCAACTCATCTTAGTCTTGAACTACAAAAAAAGTGAAGTCTTTCAACAATGTCTTTAATAGCATCTTGAATTCAGCAAGAATTAATTTTAACATCATTTTTATAATTCAGTTTGTCCTTATAGTCTGGCTTCACAAATAATTCATCATAATATCTAATTTATTTCTTTCTTAAACTGATCTCTATGTTAGCCTACTAAGCTTTGGATTTCTGATAGTTATCTTTACAATAGAGCCACCAACAACTGTGAGCAACGATAATGAAACCTTTCAGAAAGTAGTACAAAAGCCTTGCAGATGGGCAGAACTTATACTTCATTAAAAATATATTCAATATCCATTCTTTTACATATGAAGTGATTATTAAGATTGCCAATTGGGACTCCACTCCTAATTTAAGCAGGCATAAACACTTGATAAATGAACTATAATCCCATTAATTAATCACAATCAAAGCAATATATAGTGGATTATTATTGTTAAAAAATTTCCAGATGCAATTACAGCTTTTCTTTGCATCCTGAAGCTTTATTTCCTTTCAGCTGCTGATGGGATGAGTTATGCCTTGTTCCAGATTGTCCTGCTACTTTGACTAGAAAATGGTCATGCATCATCACTGTGCTCTAAAAGCTCAATGATGCTGGCACCTGAGACCTTCCATTTCAGTTCCTCTGGTATCTGTTCCTGAGCACTATCTAAGCAACAAGACTTGTATCATGTTCTGCTTAATTAGCTGTCTGCAAGGGAAGCCTGATCTAAACTAATATTTGGCCTCTTAACTAAAGGAGTCATCCAGTGATGTTACCAGGACATAAGCTATTTCAGTGAACAGAAATGGATCTTCAAGATATGATTAAAGCAGTTCCATATATCAGCAATCCTCTGTCCAAATAATGAACTGAATGAAATGTAAAACTATTAATAGAACTGTATAAAAGAACAAGCACATACTTTATTTTCAATAGGTTTAGATTTCAACTAGTTTTATAAAGCACACATGAAGCTCCTAATTTTCAGTCATGTTGAACACTTGCAGATATATCTGTTTCCAGTGAAGGCAGGGTTGCTAAATGAAAAAGAGCCCTGAGTGAAAATGCAAATACCAGAAGGATAAAAAGTTGTAAACTACTGAAAGAAAACTCCTTTTAATCAAGTCTTTACATTTTAATTGGGGGCGGAAAGTCAGCATCATAAAAAAAATCTGCTTCCATGTTATTGAAATAACTGAATCTACTGGATATTTTTATTGACTGTTATAAGTTTAACAGTGCAGCAAACATTTTGGAAGCACTGAAGTTACAGTCACTGTGCTAACTAACATACAAACAAAAATAGCATAACTTCATTTTATTAGAAGTTAGGATAAAATATTTTATGATCCTTTTAAAGTAGGTTTACTGATGGAACTAAGTTGCGAGCAGCTGTTGACCCCATTGAAGGAAGAGAGACCCTGCAGAGAGACCTCAACAAATTAAGAGGTCTGGGCAATTACCAACCATATGAAGTTTAAGAAGGGCAAGTACCAGATTCTGCACCTAGGTTGGGACAACCCTGGATGTATGGACAGGGTTTTGAATAAATGAAGCAGTTTTGAATAAATGAAGCAAAATGCATAAAAGGAAAATGGTTTTCATATTACCATTAGGTACTCAATATTAAATAGGAATATCTTTTCTAAAACAGAAAGTATCTTCCATGACTGGATAACATAGGAACTCCAACAGCTAGACGCTTTTGCAGGAGAAATTGCAGGACCTTCCTGTCTTAGAGATTGCACACAAACATTTAGAAGTTGAACTTAAACAAATACAGATGCCTGAAATAGGCATTTTGTTTCACTGTTGGAAACAGTTGTTGGAAAAGATTAGCAAATAAATATTGGAATGTTTACTACATCCATTCTGACAGACCACAACATTATACCAAGATTAAACATGTCAAATCAAACATATCATCTACTTATTTATGAGTGTACCAATTCCCTTATTTTGACACATAATTGAACTCAACTGTTCTTTGCCCGAGTTGAAAATCAGCTTTTATCTCAAGTTAACAACACTGAAATGCACGAAATCTGAACTTGTGTTCCCCTACAGATAAAAGACTTTCCCAGTCTTCTACTTCTATCACCCTAAAACTCCTTTCACTGACCCATATACTTTTTTTGTCACTGTTAGATTTTCACGCACAGAAGGTATGTGGAAATGACACTGCCTGAATTTTCTGAACATTTTGTTCCTTTATAGGCAAATAAAAGGGATACACACATATTTCAAACTTCTTCCTGTTCTACTGTTCTGTTGTAGAGGGCAATTCTGCTTTGATAATGACAAATCATATAAAACTTCAGAAGTCCAAGAACACTCAGAGTAGTTCATAATAAAACTCAAGAGCAGTGAATTTCACTTACAAAACTCAAAACTATATATACCATAGTACTGAATGACATGAACTGGTTTTATTTTCTTGCATTTTTATTAAATACATCAAATAAAGTTTCTTAACTGGAAATTAAAACGAGAAGTGAGTATTTATAATGC
The DNA here is from genome assembly GCA_013399945.1 of Ploceus nigricollis. Taxonomy (NCBI): domain Eukaryota; kingdom Metazoa; phylum Chordata; class Aves; order Passeriformes; family Ploceidae; genus Ploceus; species Ploceus nigricollis. Next base: position 184,257 of record VXBC01011642.1, read on the forward strand.
ACTGTGGTAGTTCAGACCTTATTACAAAAAGTTAGTTTGCCATTTTTATAAATACTGAGACAATATGCCCATAATCACTTCAGAAAACATCCTGATGTAAAATTTACTTAACTCACAACTGGGCTTAGAACAATTACAATTAATTTATTATGTAATTATGTATTTTTAAAAATTATTAATATAAGAATGAAAAGCTTATGTACTTGTAAGAAAGAAAAGCTGGTGGCAAACGTTTTCAGAGCTGCATAGCCACAGGGCAAGAGGCAATGGCCAGGAGTGAAAACTCCAATCATAAACACGTAAAAACTTTTTTCTGTGAAGGAGGTGCAGGCATTGCTGACAGAGACTGTGGGACCATAGCTATTAGAGATATTCAAGACTTAAATAGACATATTCTTGAGCAATCTGATCTGTTTAGACCTACTGTGAACAGGAGGTTGGATTAGATAACCTCCAGAGGTCTATTCCATCCTCAAGTCTTGTATAGTTTTACAGCTTCAAACATGTTTTAAAAATATATATATCTACATTAAAAATGAGCATCCTCCCAAACAGAAAGTATAGAAGTGCACAGATGTAGTTGGCTAGCCTATACATAATTTTAAATTTATGCTTAATTAAATTTAATTTGAACTATTGCATGGCAAATGTACTTTTATTTTGTGTCACTTTTTCATGAAAGAATAAATCAAGATAAGTTATTAAGAAAATTTTGACATATTTCAGGACTAAGGAATTATTTTATAGGAATAAATTAGTGTCTTATGGATGTCTTGATTTAGTTTCTGCACACTGTATATTCAGAAACAGCAGGTCTTCCATTACTAAATTTATAATTAAATAGCATCTCACTACTGAGCCTTAGAGTGACATCTTACTCTAATTATGAGCTGGAAATCATCCACAATACAAACTCAGTCCTGTGTTCTTGGTCACGTGAAGGTTTGAAGATATTAAAATGCATCTAGGCTCTTCCTTTATTAGTCACAATCTGTAGGCAATAAAAAGCTCAAAAAGCAAGGAAAAAAGGTATTTCCTCTTGCTTTCCACCTTCTAGCAACCTCTGACATGTTTTCTGCCTTGAGCTTTGCCTTGGGCAAAAATAAAGTAAAATGGTCTCATACAAACAGTGAATGTAAACCCTCCACTCAATTCTTTTTCATTTTTGAAATGGAACTATATGCATATTTTTCTTCCCTTCTTCTAGCACAGCTAAGCCATCACCAAAACCAATGAAGAACATAGTAAAGCACATGTATGAGAATAAACCTAATTACTACTTTTTTGCCTCAAAAGAATGCTGACAAGTCAGTAGGATAACAATACAGTTTTAAAAAACTGTGTATCATCCACTTCAAGAAAGAGACTTAAATCATGCTCAAAGATTTACAAAGATGTTTGAAAATCAAATTGCAAGAGGACAGCACAAACTGTCAGAACATTTCTCAAAAGATGCCTACACCATTAATAAATTTCACATTTATTAAACAGTAATTTATATTTACTATCCCATTTCCCCCAACACAAGCAGCAATACATAAATGTTGAATGTACAGAGAACAACACTGCATTAATCTCCTGCTTAGGTCATGGTCTTATGATTATTTAAATTCAAGAGCAATGCTTGGTTGACAAGGTACTGCAATGCTGCAGGCTACAATCCTCACACAATGCCTAAAGGGTTATTACTGTGGAGAAATTCTACTGAGGACCATGAAAGAGCCTTACCCCTTCCCGAAGACACCTCATTAGCACAGTGTAAGCAGCTGAGGGAACAGCCCAGCATTCCCTGGGGTGCTCCCCTTTTTCCTCCTGAAATGAAGCCAACAGCACAACTGATTAAATCAAAAAGTCACAACAATCTCAGTCACATAAAAAATGGGTAGCATGTTCTTAATAAGGTTCATATTATACACATTTCAAATTAACATCTGCAATCAAATATATTAAAATTCAGGACATTATTACTATTTCATGTTATTTCATGTGCAGCACAGAGATTGATATTTTATTAGCTTATTTAAGTAGTCTCCAAAATCCATAACAGAGTTTGTCCTAATATTTCTGCATTTCATCAACTCATTCTAATTCACACAGACACATAAAAGTGTCTGTTCTTTCATTCCTCTCAACTATTTTGAGTACTTCAGAGAGATAACTGACTATTAAGAGCAGAAATGCTTGTCTTTAAAATCAAAATTAATTTTTTTGGTAGGTAAAAAGAAAAAAGTCAACTTTCTTTTGAAAAAATGCTCTAAGTCATACAAAGAGATACCAAGTGTTTAAGAAAATTTACTGTATGGTATAGCCTTCAGTACATATGAAAACTGCTTCCAGATCTTACTGTATATTTCCTTGAAATCACCCTGTTAGGCTAATTCACTACTAGTTGAATGAGGGCTTAATTTTTCCATTACAAGTGAACTTCAATCCCCCTGTCCTGCAATAGCCTATTGTAAAATTTTAAATTTAAAAGGGGACACTTGGATATCACTGAGATTTAACTGCAACAACTTCCATACCCAGGCTAGTAACACAGAGCTATTAGAAAGAGGAAAAAGTATAGCCTCTTTTGGGAAAGAAAGTAAGAAATAATAGGCATTAGATGGTGTGAAGATGACAGGCCATGAAATCATGAGAAACTTGTTTTAGTAAGTAGATAAAGGATGACAATTTATTCAGAAATTACATAATTCTTGAACACTATTCATTATATTCTTAAATTATTTTTAGCATTCAAATAAACTAGTTTTAATAAAAGGGACAGGATAGGCAAAGTGAGGGTTAATGATGCAGAAATAAATGATACTTTCTAAATTTGCTGATTTCTGCATGGCTTACAGTAATTCAACATATATGATATGAGCGTTTCAGGCCTTTAATTAAAGCATGGCACATTAGCGTGGAAGACTATTACTGAATTGTCTAGTAAAATTCATTTTCCTTCTTTATTGAAAACAAAACTTTATTTGCCACATATAGCCATAGAGAAAATGAGTCTGTTAAATATCCAATTTGTAAGCTTTTTTTCTGCTAACTTTGTATTAGGATGTATGGGACAATATAAACAGTATTAAAAGAGTGGCTGGACATCCAACAGACACGTCAAATCCACTTCATTCCATCTCCTCCATCTTATCTGAGTAAGAACGTGCTGACAAGTAATCACCATTTGCCTTCCAAGGCATTATGTGTAAGTTTGAGAAAACACAGCCCAAGTTTCAAGAAAGTAAAGGAAGGTAATTTTCAAACAGGCAAATGGTGGAATCTTTTCTACCTGGAAGAGGCAGGACAAAACTAGGAGTCAAAATAGAGTTAAAATGACAATCTATGGTGGAACTAGCATGGGTCTGTTTCTCATTGTATTCACCTAATTTAACCAGAAATTCTTTCAAGGTCTTTTGTAACCATACATATCAAATGTGACATAAAATAAAAAGCCTTAAGAAATTGTGCAATCCTAAAACATTAATAGTTCTTCCATTCTTCACACTGATTAAAGACTTTCTGCAAGGTTTAATCTCCAGAAATTTTAAAAGGCAAAAGGAGTATGAACCTTAGTACTGTTCTTAATTACATAAACATGACATACAGCATTTGAAAATTAATAAACTTAAATATATCATCAAACACTGGGGAATCTTCCTATTTTTTGCTCACAGCCCATGTTGATTTTGATTAAACTTTAGGTTCTGCACCCTCACAACACAAACAACACAAAATTAATAAAAATATTACATAGAACTTGAAAGTTTTCCCCCAAGGCAATCCACTCAAGAGTATGAGAACATGCTCCCTGGAGTCTGCTCATCCTACTTGTGAATTGCTCTTGGCTTCTGTTTGGAATAAAAATGCAGAGATGGAGTGTAAGATCTTACTTATGAGATCTCATAAGCAAGTACACACAAAATATCAGAATTTAGGATTGCAGCACAGGACCATTACGATTATCTGGACATTTCCCAGTATTTTCTAAGCAATAAGAAGTGCAAACAGTGATCTTGTATTTTACCTCACAAATCATCCTGCACCTAAACAGCTGAACTTGATTTGAAGTATTTGATAATTTATGATTTACCAAATGTTCACATGAAAAAGAAATAATCTTTACCATTATTTCATATAAAAATTGTGACTGGACCTAGAAACACTTCACAAAACCCCAGAGGGAATAAATGAATAAATAAAATTGTCCATGCCCTCAAAAACTTACAGCTTAAATGAGAATATTTAGCAGTTTGATAAAACAATCAAGCAGGCCAAAGAAAGCACAAAATGGATGGAAACAAAAAAAACAAGTGTATAGTCCTTAATGAATTAGATGCAGTTATGATTTATTTTTCTTTATTAGTCAAGTCATAAGGCTTTGCTGCTTAAAGATATAAGTTGGCAATAAACTTTTTGGTTTCATTTATTATATTACCCCTGACTTGCTATATGATCTTGGCAAGGTCATTCAGCACTACTGTTCAGCAGTTTAATAAGCAACAAAATGCCTACAGCACTACAGTATTCTGAAGTTAAATACATATAGAATAGAAAAATGAAAAGCGCTCTTCTTAAAAAAAATTGAATGGTTATTATTTCCAAGCATACAAATCACACCGATATTTTTTAAATTTTACCAAGACATGGTGTCTTGAGCTCATATGTGTCCAAATATTTGTTCCTACACTCTGTTAATTTCTTAGCTATAACATAATGCAACCCATTAATATTTGTGTGTGTGTGTATATATAACCAACCTTGAAATATGACAGAGTTGCCACTTATATGCAAGTTGTAATGCTTCAAACATTGTGAAATTCATACACAGACTGAAAAATTTGTCATGTCACATTTTCAGATGGAAAAAATCTGTGCAAATCATTCTGGTGTTATACAACCAGTGTTAACAGAATTGTTAAAGCTATCAGAGTTTAATTTCAAAATAAAATCAAGTCATGCAAAATAATCCTGCCAAATATAATTTTCAAGTTGGAGTTTTAAGTTCATTTGTTTGATGATAGCAGGTACAAATCTTTCCTCCTGAGGAAACCGAGCAAGTATTAAACATAGAAACTGTGACTGTGGATGCATTTTTCAGAACATAATTTCACATTATAAGTTCTGTGAGCATGTATTTGACAAATACTTTGGCAATTGTCCAACAAAAATAGGACAATGCTTGTTATTCTACAAAAACCAAGGCAACCATTACATTTTGTGGAACACGCAAAGGAGCTAGAAGATAAAGAAAATAAAACCTAGATATCCAGCAGAAAGCCATAACTAAAGCCACAATTCATTTGCCACTTTTGCTCCATTACCAACTGCCTTGTTAAACGAACATGTCAGCATTCAGAGCTATTAGATGATGCAGATAATAGAAAGGCTTCAGAGAAGCCAAGGTTAGACCTCTTCTGCTTGGAGACACTTTTGTTTCTGTTAAGTAAAGGCGTTTAAAGGATCTGTCAACTCCAATTCTTAATACTGTATCTCTTTTCTACAAATAACCTCTGATTACTTTTAATGCAAATCTACTCTTTCTACACTGAAGGTTTAAATCAGTTTTAATCAGGAATAAACACAAGTCCATTTGAAATTAGTCAGGATAATTTCATTTCCTTTTCCACTGTGCTGTGAATCCAATCATGCTACAATAAGATTTAATATGGACTAGATATATAGATACACTAATATATTAATTTATTGATATTATAGACTGTCCTCATACATCCTATTTAATCAACATCTCTAGCTTAGATGTTTGAACCCTTAGATCTGCCACTTGGAGGCCAGCAGTGTTCATGGTGGTTGATTAAATCCTTTTATGAAGTTAAAATTCTACACTTGAAGAATGCTGTTTAATTAATCTCAGATGAAGTAAATTATTGGATTAGCATGTTTCTTAAAGTAGAATAAGTATTAGAGAAGACAGGACAAGAAACAGTTGACTATACAAATGACTAAGTAATTTGATTTTTTTGGTCTAGTTTTCCACGGGAAATTTTTTCATATTTGCCAAATTTGTAAGGATCACTTGCAGTCTTACCTTGCTGGCTATGAGGTAAAGCAGCTCCCCAAGTGCTGGTAGAAAGCATTGCTTCAATTTGCTGTTTCTGAAGTTCTCTCTGATTAGCTCAGTTAGAAGTGTAATTGCCTAAATTTAAAAAATCAATCAATAGATCAACTCACATATTTTGTCAAGCAAAACATAGTCCTAAAGGTAAAAAGCTTTATCTCAAATGCCACTTTACTGATGCTCTCTTCACTTATGCTGAAGAGCCATTTGCAAGGGATTTAGTAAGCATTGAAGGAAAGGAAAAATAATTATTACAAAACATTATATATGCAATATGGAGAAAAATGCAATATGGAATTAGTCAAGGTGACAAATTATCAGCTATCTGTTCTTTCATTTCCCTCAGGACAATAGAAATAGATCTGCCAGGAAAAGAAAAGCCGACTTGCAGTTCCTGTGTTTCTGTCAGAAGATCTGGGAGTTCTCACCATCAGGTTACAAACAGAAGAAACAACAAGAAACCTCTAATGATGTCCTTTGTGTAGATATCATATCAAAGGATAAGAACTATTTAAGTTTTGTCTTCTGATCTCTAAGTTTACAGGCGACTTATTGTGTAAGAACTGGACATATAATTTTAGGTTTTTGTATTTAATGAACTTCTGTATGCAAAGCATTTATACATATACACGTGTGTGTGCAGATAGATAGATAAATAGATAGATATGTTATTTATAAAGACAAGGTGGAAGGAAATCAGAAAATTTGATTCATCTTGTGCAAGTGACCTAGTAATAAATCACTTTCCCATGCAAAAGTATTTGGCAGTAAAGCACTTTTTCTTCCTTGGAGCACCAAGGAGCTTTTATCCTTGTGTTACTTTGCCTTCTGACCTTAGCAGCTTCATAACTCCCATCTTTGTACAGCAAAATCATATCAAAACTGGAAATGCAGTCTTCAAATCAAAGCAAAAAGATTTACTAAACAAACTTTGACCTTCTCCCCATTTTTTTTTAAATAGTGCTCTGCTCATTAACTGTTTTTAACTGCTTTCAGAGCATTTCTACAAATTTTATTCAGGAACTTTAATTAGCCTGGCATTCCAGAGAGAGCTTTACTTCCACATTTAAGAAACAAATGTATCAGAAGGTTTCAAAGATTCTAATAAGTCATCTTGAGAAAGTAGTAGTCAAGTTGATTCAAGTGCAATTCTGCACGAAATGATGAACACATAATGACAGCATTTTCACCTTTATTATATTTCCTTTCTACAGCTATACAAACTTACTCTTGCTTTTGTGATGAAACATATTTTGAGACTGTGGAATCAATACCATTAAAAGTACCTTGTCACTGTGGCATTAACAGAGATTACACATACCCAGTTAACAACTCTCAACTTTGCCTCTTTAGACTGAGGGTGAACCCACCATGAGATAGTATTTAACTACACAAAATTGATGAAATGTATGATAACACAAGCGGCTGACAATATTTCTAGCTAGGGACTAGCTAAGGACATCAAATCATCATGACACCTAGCTTACACTTGTTTGTTTGTAGGCAGAACTTGAAGAAAATACAAATCAATTTGTGCATCTGCTATAGAGGATCAAGGCAGTCTGCTCAAAATTATCCGTTTTAATGATGAATCTAAACCAGCAGAAAACCCTGTATCAATACTAATATTGATTTGCACCTGCAATATTTGTTTTCTCAAAGCATGGTTAATATATTGGAAAATTTTGATGACACATTATCTAAATACATTTATGTGTGCAGTCCTACAATTCTCTAAATCCTATATTCTATTAAATAAAACCGTGAATTAACCTTTGCGTATAATAAATTATATATTCACTATATTTACTTGTAGTAAGTTCTGTTTGGCTGCCTTACTGCTCAATCAAGTTTAACAAAACAGTCATTAATATTAAATATACTGGGTAGATTATCCATCTTCTGTGTTTTGGGGTTTTTTTTCTTTTGTCATTAAAATTAAGAATTTAAGATTTAAAATGAATGAAGATTAAATCCAAGAACAATATTTCATATTGGTGAAGAGAAATTATTGTTTCTCACTCTCCTCCAATATTCTAGGACAAGTTATTTTTATTCTGAAGAGATTCTATTTGTTATTTTTATTCTGAAGAAATTCTATTTATTATTTTTATTCTAAATTGATAAGAAAAGGAAGTAATCATAATCCAATTCCTACTCTTCCCTCAAATATGACTGAAAAAAGAGGTAAAACTGAGTTAACAAAATTCAAATTAAAAAGTAATTTCCCTTCTTGTGCACTAAAAAAAATTGCCAAAGACCTAGTCAACACTGCAATAAATTCAAGTTTTTATTTTAAAAAAAACCTTTTATTAAACAAGAAGGAAGATACGTCTGAAGAAATCTAAGCTATTAGTGACTGACTTGTGCTAAAATTGTTATATCTTTGTTAAAGAGAAACAGAAGTTGCATGAAATCCTATAGTTCTTATCTTCATATATTACGATAAATTTCTCCATTAAGGGTTGATTTTGGTAACTGGAAGAAGATCCACAAGAACTGAGTACTATGGCAGAAGGCACTGAACATGAAATAGTCACCACACATTACAGACAACATTTGTAATCTCTTATATAAAAGACTTTATTTGCCACACTCAAATAATGGCCTCATTTTCTCTAGTGAGCACACAGAGTACAGAATTGCCCTGTGATTTCTCTCCCTTCACTGAACACAATTAAATAATCAAATATTTTACAAGTACGGGAAATGGTGTTCAATGACTATGTCACATACTGAACTGGCAGAGTGTCTGTGCCAATAACCTGTTTAAGATCTTCTTGTGTCCTCTGCAATGGAAGCTACGGAACAGGAAGCTGTGATTAATTGTATTATAAGCACATTTATACGGAAACACAAATATTTTTATAAAATAAATATAATGTTATATAATATAAAGTGATCATAATGTCACAAACACATTTTAAATTACCTAAAACAAGGAAGACAAACTGTTTCCTGCTCTTAACAAGACACTTCTAATCTTGACAAGAGTGATTTGAACAAGATTTAAAATATTGTTTCATCCTTTCATAAGGAAAAATATAAGACTTGAAAAAAAATCTGCTTGGACACTTTGATTTAATATTAAAGGGTGGTATAAATTTTAGGTAAAGAAAGTACCAAAGTTTATGTGGGAAAATGCACAACAGAAAAATCAGATTTATTTTAACTACAGACTGACAAAGTCTCCTTCTTACCTAGAGTACGTTCTTTTTATTTTCAACCTGCCTACATTTTCCCTTTCATAGAAGTAAATAGTAATGAACTGCAAGTCCTACACTGTCTATTAAAAGCATCTTAAATTTAATAAATTACCTACACCTTTTACCCTAGCTGTCAAACTGAGTAGATATAGTATAGTTATAAAAAGAAAAGAAAGAAGAAAATGTCATATCTGGACAGTCATTGCCTTAATTTACAACAGTAGTGTGTGGAATTGATCTATTACCTATGGCAGATTCTCAGACTATTTCAAGCTGTATCCAGAAGTTTCTCTACAGTTTCAAGAGCCCAGAAGTGCAAATTACAGCATATTCAAAAAAGAAGGTATTTTACACCTTAAGTAGTAGAGTGGCAATGTACAGATTTACAATATTATTACATCTTTGATATATTAATATGATTGTCTGCAAGTATTAGTGGAAATTTAAAAATCTCTGTAATTCCCTGTAATAATGCAAACCCTTCCAGTGATAAAAGCTGTCGATATCTCAAGCATAATGGAAATTACATTTTAGTTCATTTTCTTGTGAGTACACACACATCATATAATGTGGGCAAGTAATGGCAAAGCAGTCTGACTTTCCTCTGAGAAAAGCACTCTCACTAGGTTGAGAAAGTATGCCATGGTTTTAGTGCCACTAACCAGAAAAGAATCTAAATATTCAAGTACTCATCTTTAAAAGGATATATGAAAAAAAAAACCTACCAGCTTTCTCTGAACTCAAACTGGGTCATGAAGTAAGGAGGACTGAAGAGAAATCTGACTACCAGACTATGGATGTGGTATTAATGTTGTCCAGAATGTAAGGAGAAAAACAACAACAACAACAACAACATATTGCAACTCCTCTGGGGAAAAATGTAAGATGGAGGTGTGACGTTTTTCCAGGTGGATACAATGCAAAATTGACTCGTTATGAAAACTCATATCTTTTCAATTCTTCTGTAACTGCTGGAGGAAGAGGTCTTAGTAGATGAGGAGTCAAACCAGACATCATGAACTCAAAAGGAGATTCAACTTGCTTTGGAACCAATTCAAGGTCCCAAAGGGATAAAATCAGAAACAAATAGAAGCAATTCACTTATAAATCGGGTATGTTTACTAAGAAATCACAAATGGATGTAAAAGTACTTTTAACAAGCTTTGGAGTTTTGTTCGGGTGCTGGGTTTTATTTTTAAGGAAAAAAACCATTATTACTTCTCCCAGTCTGTCATGACAGTCATATGATCACATGAGCTCAGTAGCAGATGTTCATGAATACATCTGATTTCTACCCCAGTCCTTATGTTTGAAGCGTTTTAATCACAGGAAGGACCAGGTAAAAATATTTGCCTCTAACAGCAAAAAGATTCTGTTTTCATTTTTGTCAAAGGCAAGCAATGCCTTTAATGCCTTTAATGCTTAGAAGCCATGCTGATGACACTCCAAGACCAATGCCCATTGATAAAATATACATGTAGGATATTTTAGATTGATTATTTCTACATATATCTCATATGTATGATTGATTATTTCTACAATATCTCATATTTTTTTTTTAAATTATAGGGGATTTTCCACAAATTTTGTTTGAAATTAGTTCCCTTTGAGTACTGCAAGTTATTTCATTCTGCTCAGTGAAGATGCAAACTGGACAAAACAACAGTCTTCGCTAAAGAATTCTTTTTAAAATGTGTTTCATACTAAAATAACTTCCCCCCACCTCCAGATGATAGCTAAAAGGTCTGGTACTTAGAAGAAAAGCTAGGACTACAACTAATTTACAAGTGATCTTGCCTAATACTGAACCTGATTTGAGTGTCTTTTAGTGCAGTAATCAGAAGACAGCAGGAAATTAGGCATTTCAGCTACCCTCAGTGTGCAATTTCTGTAACAAAAACATGTTGTAGCCTAATAGTGCCAACCAAACAAGTGCTTTAGAGGAAAAGGCTGGATTATTTTCTTCAGTTCCGAGCCTATAATATGATCAATTCACAAGTGCAAGACAAACAGAGGTGGAAGAAGGGCTCTCTTTCAGGTTAATTCTTTAAGGTATGCACTTAGTTGTAAGAAGTGAACAGTTCAGTGCGCAAATTGTACAACAACTTACATAGACACAAAGTTTCTTAGTGTAAAAGAAAATTAAAGTACCAAAAATATATTAAAATCAAATTCTCAGCTATGTCAAAATCTAATTAAAAAAAAAAAGAATTTACAGCATGCCACAAAGAATTGCAATATTATATGATGTGACTTTGCAAACATCACATAAACAATATCAGAATAATGTCAGGAAATATTTAAGGCCTTACACAGATATGTGTCTTCCAAAGCTAATGGAAAAAATAATTTGTTTCATGTCAAGAAGCTTAGGCACAAAATTTTTTTCCATGTGGTCTCTCTTGGTCATGAACAGAATGACAACTGCACATTTCTTTTTCTGTTCGTATTTGATGCTTCTGCTGGCACTGTAGCAATGTAAGGAAAGCAAATATTTCACGTCTTCCACAGAAAAAAAAATATGTTCCTGCTAAGTTATTTTAACTACAGAAACTCTATTCCATGTAGTTCACCCAGCCTTTCACACCCTAACCGTTATCTCCAGTGTATATAACAAATATGACATATATACATATCACTTCTAGAGACATAAATATTTATCTGCTGAAGGAAAGGGTCTTAGAGGCACAAATCATCATCCCAAAGATAACAGAATTGTAGAAAAAACTAAAAACAACACAGCAGTTTTACTATCATAAGAACTAAACTGATGATAACTACAAACATATCTACTGGCAGCACCACTGATATAATTTTAATGAAAAAATGTACTATTTCACCCATCAAAGAAAATAGAGTAAATTTAATGGACTATGAAAACAGTGTCAATTAAATATCTTTTAGAATGGTAGAGTCTTTGCTTCAGTCAGGCAATTAATATAAGAAAATTGCAAAAGAAGTGATTTAATCCTGCAATCAGCAATGTATGTTTTCTCCTTCCTAGGTGAAAATTTCCTTGTTTTCTACTACCAGCCTGCTTTGGACTTCAAACATAAAGCAAGCCAAATTAATTGGATTGATAAAAATAATTTTTTGAGAGAGGAAAAAGAAGGATCTTCAGTAACGATAAAAGGTCTTGATATTTTCTCCAATAAGCCAGAATTGCCATGCTTGATATATTCACTGTTAATTTAATTATATTTCCATTTTCTGTTTATTAATTCAATAGAACTTTTCTCAAACACACCATGAGTTTCTGTTAATTTACTTGAGAAATGTCAATTTTTCATTTGTTTTCCTGCCATGTGCCCCAGGCAAGTATGCAAGTTATGCAAGTATGCAAGTATTAAATGAACCAAGTTGTGGAAAATACATTGAATAAATTTATTATATAGGTTGAAAGTTTACTAAAAGTCACTCAAAAAACTTAAATGGGACCCCTCTCACTGTTACCAAAGTCTTAAGTGACAATCCTGATTATGTCAGAAAGACATAAACTGTAAGGTTTTAAGCAAGTTACAAAATATGTGTGTATATGAACATGTGTAAATACATACACACTCCCCTACAGATTCTATCTCCTGACTACAGATTTTTTTTAATTCAGGTGGGTTTTGTTCCATGCTGGTTTTTTTTCCATGTAAGACATATCAGATCAAAACAAGGAAAGGGCCTTGGAGAAAACAAAGGATACACTAAAATTATAATCATTTTTGAGAAGACTTAATAGGTGTGGAATAAATGGCCAAATCAAACCATTTTTATTTGAAATCACTACAATATAAGCAGACATGACAGGCCTAGAGTTATCAGTGGTAACAGGAGTTACCAGAGAGGTAAGCTAGGAAATTGACTTAAAATTGGCATTCTGTAAGAATTTGAATGACAACAAACTGTAGACCTTGAGAAATGTAGACACAATGAGCTGGCTAGAGTACATATAGGAGTTACAGGTCATATAACTACACCTGTAATAAAACAGCTGCTTTCCAGCTGTGGAAAACAGCCACTAAATTGTACTTTAATAAAAAGTCAGAAATTAAAAGGCTCAAATTATATGGAGTTTCAGTTTGGATGAAAACAGAAATCTGGATATTTCAACACTGACAAAGGAATCAAAGCTCAGTATTATGGAGATATTCTGATATGCTGTCATCCTTGATGGGCTATGTAATTTATTAATTTGGCCATGGAATACATTAAGCCAAAGGCTTTGCAAAGAAGCTTGCAGTGTGAAGGCTGCACCAGGTTCTCTGAACCCTTTAAATACTCAGTAGAGCAGTGGATCGAGGTCTGTTAAAAAACAGGCACAACTGCCTAGGCCATCGGGTGAGATTGATATTCCCATTTAGCAAATTTGAGAAAGGTAAGGAAAAGGGCTAGATTTTGCCACCAAAAAGGCCAGGCAGAGAACAACTCCAGGGTGGTGTCCTTCCAGATAGAGTAGGACACTGCTCCCTGGCATGCAGGCAAACTGTTAAGTTGCTCTATCATCTCTTAGTAAAATAATAGACTGAGTCTGAAATGTCACATCAGAGTGGCTGCATCCTAGATGGCAGAGAGCCACATAGTCATAGAAAGGAAAGGACAATAGCTTCTGTTAATAAATATACCAAATTAGATATACATTAAAACAAGCCTTCCTAACTATGGAAGAATTTTTTTCCTGTAAGATGAAGAAAATAATCCTGGAAAGAATGGGGTTTTTTCATTGAATTTTAATAACCAGTTTCAAAATCTAAATACAAAAATAAAACTTTAAAGTTTAGGTGTTTTCCTAAAACAACTAGCAATAAATAAGAGGAAATTATGTTTCAGATTTATAAAGGGCAATTCCATGGAGGAAAAAATTATATTAAGTCAGGAAAAAACATATGACCTATTAAAATCTTTTATTGCAGCTGCACAATAGAAGAAATTGCACATAAAATGTCTTCATCTTCAGTTATATAAGAGATCAATCCCCCTGTTGTAGTCTAAGATCAGTGTCATTTTTTCTAATCAATGCAATATACTTCTTAAAAATACTTAACCGGAAATAGATCAACCGCAATCGAATGTACAGATATAAATATTCATTTATTCTAATTTTTTCTAATATGACCTACATACTCAAATACATCAGCAGAATATATTTCCACGCTTCTCTAGTCTGTAAAACAGTAGTTTACTTGCTTTTTATTTTGTGTTTTAGTGACCTCTGGTGGTTACATTCAAAGGAAACTGCTGTTCCCTGCTTGCTTGGGAAAAAAACCTAAAAAACCCCAAAACATTAATTTTTCAAAGACAAATAAATTAAAGGATTTTGGCATGCATTACATGAAAGTTTACTTTAGCCTGTAAAATGAGGTTGAGGCTTTTTTTCTTCCCTAAATTTTTTCTGCCTCTTTAGGGATTAATGCTACTACTATTTATAAAACCATTTTAACAAAAACAACAACAAAAATGTAATGGCACAGATTCAACCTCAAGGATAGAGCAATTATCCTTAAATAAATGTCTAAGTGGGTAGAAGGCAGGAGGGGGTAAAAATAAAGAGTTAGGTTTTTAATATGTAAGGGCCAGCAGTGGCAACCTGCACAAGTCTCTACCAGGTCCTGTGCTACTTTGAAAGCACAAAAGAAATCACAAGTAAGTGATGACTGTATAATGAGGTAACAAAAAAAACTGCAAAGGGGCCATGACTGTGTGATAACAACTGAAAAGAAAACTTGATATAAATAGCAAGGTACACATATGGGGCAAAAATAATTCCAGAATCACATGTTCACAAGCTCTCAATTGACTTTTCACACTCGGGAACAAATTTAGGAGCTAAAGGAGATCACTTCTATTTAACAGGTCAAAAAATCAAACAGTTATCAAATCAAATTAGAAGGTACTAGGAATGGAAGAGGAATGAAAAAACACAAAAAACCCTACCAAGAGACAGATCTCCTTTATCTTCAGACTGTAAGACCTGGATCACAGAGTGTCATTTTAGATTATGTTGTTCAGCTCAAGACACTTGATTCTGATATTTCCTATATCACAACAGCCACCAATAAACTTTACTGGAGCATCAGATGGCTCATACGAGAGGATAAATTACAGCATTATATTTAATTCTGTCTATAATGCTGATAGAAAGGTTTGTTTTTCGGTGGGGTTTTTTAAGCATCATACAACATAAAATAACTGACAGTTAACAAGAATGTTCATCCAACCCACAGATTCCTCTGAAGGGAGCAAAGGAGAATACATCTCTAGATGAGAAATTCCTAAATGACTCCTTCCTATTTTTCCTATAAATGAACTATTGAGTTTTGTGTACTGCCTACAGTTATTTTTGCATTATATATGCAAAAATAAATTTGAACACATGAAAATATTAGAATTCAATGGTTTTTTCCGCATTCTAATTTTGTGTAAGCACTAAAATATTTTTTTGTTCAGAGATATTACTTTGAGAGCAAAAAATTTGGAATGAATGCCATTAAATAAAGCACAGTAGATGCATTTTTAACTCAGACCTGTAATTTTTTAAAAAGTCCTTATTTTCTCAATGAATGCCTATAAAAGTAATTTTAATTGACATAAGATTGGGGCCAGAAAGTTAAAATGAAAGTTAATTTTCCATTCTAGTCCTTCAGTTTACATGTCACTGGTCTTGGACTTAACTTGGTTCCTGACGTATATGGATACTTCTAAAAATGCTAAATTCCATTTGTGAATTATTCATATGTTCAAATTTTTAAAAATGGAAACATTTTGAACAAAATAATATTACAGGTCAATGTATAACTACTTCAATCTATTGCTTTTAAATACAAAAGCTGACTCAGATATGTGTTTTCTGATGGAAACTGGGAAATATGTTTAGCTATTGCTATGTTTAGCTATTGCTAAACATATTACTGCTAACCACCTGAACAAACACCTGAAGTAAAAAGCCATATGGACATCTCAAAATTACTTTTATTTTAACTTTAAAAAGTAAATATCAGAAAAAAATCTGCCACATAAAAGAGCGTACTTAAATTGTGACCTGAAATTCAATTGCTGTGAAACTGTCAGTATTTAAAGACTTTTACCAAACTTCAGTGACTGTAACTACAAGGACTTTTGCCCCACTTTGGAACCTCACAAAACAAACAGCAAACACTCCATAACAACAATAATGTTTTGAGTTCAGCTTTCACTACAGAATGGCAATGCTAATGGCAACGTTAATGGCAACGTTAATGGCAACATTAACGGCAACATAGAAAGATGAATAGAATCATTTCTAATATTCATTAAGAAGAAACCAGAGGTACCTAAACCAGCAAAAACTTCCTTAGCTGCATTTTCAAAAGAGTCAGGTATTAACCACTAATTGTATTTTCCTACACCAGACCTGCACAGCTCGCAGGCGTATTTACAGCTTGTGTTTAGCAGCTGGGTCTTACATTCAAACACCCACTAAACTGAAGTTCTGGTTTCACCTCATGAAGAAGAAATGATGTCACATTCACACTTAAAACAGACATTAAATAGCACATTCTGTCAAGATTTTGCAATCTGTGTGCATGTGTCACATGCAAGAAAAGGACAGCAAGACCACTTAATCTAATCAGTCTCCTGTTTAAGTCAACTACTGACAATGTAATATCAAACAAGAATTACAAATGCTTTTCTTCTCCAAAGAAAATTACTTCCCCTTCATTACACACATTCTTCAAGAACTGTGAGAAACCTCAAATTAATTCTTTTTTGAAGAATTCTCAATAAATTTTCCTATCTCAATAAATTCTTTTTTGAAAAAAAATCTCTAAGAATCAGTTTTAATATTTTATACTAATGACAATAACTATATATCAGGATAAACAAATGTGGCAACAGTTTCTTCTTCTACATGCACAAAAGGTATGACAGTGACTACTTGATTTTATGAAAAGGAGAGAAAAATGCTCATTTTATCATCAGTGGCCACAGGTTAGTAAAGATCGGAACTACAACTACATGGAATAAGCTCATAA
Source organism: Ploceus nigricollis (assembly GCA_013399945.1). Taxonomy (NCBI): domain Eukaryota; kingdom Metazoa; phylum Chordata; class Aves; order Passeriformes; family Ploceidae; genus Ploceus; species Ploceus nigricollis. The sequence goes on from VXBC01011642.1 coordinate 201,527, forward strand.
ATTTATACATTTAATTAATTTATTATATTACACTTTACACATATGAGTTAAAAATAAAGCAGGGGCCAAAACAAAAAAATGATGAGAAATGTTCTGACATAAATAGTAAAAGCATTAAAAAAACTCCCTGCTGACAAAAAAAAAGGAAAGTTACCTCAGAAACAGGCACATTTTCTTCAAGTTCAGATGTGTGTAATGCCAGTAAACCAATCACTCGAGCAATGTTTGCACGTCTGTGTATCAAATAAATATTTTGTAGATGCAGGAAACATATTTACAAAATATTACAAAAACAATTATATCTTGTTTATATTCTACACAGGTTGCTAAGGGCAGAAAAATTTCACATCCTATTTACAACTCAGATTTTCTTCTTATTTCTGTTTTCTTTGTATCAACAAGTTATTTCAGTGTTTCAGCCCAATTTAGCAGTAAATAGATGCATAAAGATATTTCTTTCCTCTAGCTCTGAAGTGTGAAGGTTCTTTAGTTTGTTAGGATTACTAATAGTCACACTCATGTTCAGTTTTTATATAATACAGAAAACCCCTATAGATAATTTAGACTTTTCAGGATAGCTGACAAAACAGAAATTAAATCTGTATCAGCAAATCAGTTTTCAATGTTTCTTCAAAAGAAAAAATGGGAATAATAAAATCGACATTTATGAAAGAAACAGCAGAGGGCACTATCACGCTGAACTATTCCTGACAGGTACTAGGAGGGGTGGGGAAAAGAGTTACCATTATAGTTATTTTACTCTGTTGTGGTATGGAGTTATTTTATTCAGTGATTTTAAGTAACTCTATTTGATACACTAAGTTCTATGTTATCTAAATAAAATTTTAGAGATTTTCTATAATCTTTGGTCCTGTAGAATTAATATATTAATTCAATGCTGAAAAAATTCCATTTTATATCATCATACTCCCAGTCAGATACCACAGCAGTTTGACAGGCTAAAAAACTCCTCAAATAACCTATCAACAAATATCTTTAATAAAATTCAGTGACAAGTATGTATTTGAACATATTTATTTAAAATAGTTGTTACTTACATATCCCAGTTCGCAGCTGCACGCAACTGCTGTATCAATATAGGAAACTATAGTTTAAAAAAGACAAATAAACATCAGTGAATTTCAATGATCTAATAGTTCCAAATGATAAACAAGAAATCAAAATATCCGTAATTTCATAAAAATGTATTTGGATAACATTTTCTAAGAGAATTATCACAGACAAATACTGCAGATATTGTGCAAACACTGATTAAAGAAATAAAAATTAAAAAGCCTGAATGGAAAAATACAAATATTTTTCTATATTTTTGCCTTAAAATAAACTACTAAACAAATACCTGAATGTCGGAATTTTTTTTCATTCTGAATAACACTATTTAGAGAAAAAAGGTCTGATTCTTTCACCTACAAGCACAGAGCTCATCATATAGTATTATAAAACAAATATTAAATGATTTTGTGAGTCTGTATCAAAATAGTTGGCAAATACCAGAATAATGAATGTTAACATATATAATCAGCCATTTAAGAATGAGACTGCATAATTACTAACTAATTTCTAAAATATTCTGTTAATTGGCTATTCAGTTATTGGATTATTGTTCCCCTTGTTCCAAATTCTCCAGGGATAATAGAATACACCTTCCAGCAATTCTGTTTCTGGTTTTCACAAGAATGTTATGGCATAAGACCTACCACTGCTTCCAACCTAAATGCTCTTCATCCAGTTTTTTGGTAGTGCAATTTTGCCTTTAGTATCTTATATTCAATAATAACACATCTCAGCTTTTAACTTAGGTACCTTATTACAAATGTAGGAGAGCAAAGTAGTTTACTTCCTATTAAATAAAATGAAAAGTGCTCATCTTAAGATAGCTTCTGTAATATCTTTATATAAGGGGGGGAAAATAAGTCTGTTTCTCTTCTGCACATGGAGAACTTGAACAAATATGTTAAATCACTACCTAGCATACTAGTAAAATTGTTTGTTTGGTAGAAAATGATTTTTGAAATGTGAAACCTCAAAATAGATTCTTCAGAGAGCATGGTGACTCTTTGTTTACTGACAGTTTTACTGCCTGTTCTTTAGAAAGCTTTCTTGCTATTCTTTACAGACATATGACCAAATAAAATTAATTTAAGAATTCATACATGAACTATTTACAGTATCCTTTGCCACTTAATGATTTACAAAGACTAACTTTTCATCATAAATTATTTTACACTCTTCATAAAAGTTAGTTTTTACCCCAACATTTTCTGTAATACAACAAAACTATATGAAAATGCATTTGAAATCTAAGACAAAGAATTAGTTTTCCTCAGCTCTTTTAAAAAACCTAAATGTAATTTAATTTTTTTTGGTTTTTTTTTTTTACTTTAATCAACATCATATTTTTGCCATTGATTTTTTCAAGTATAACTAAAAGCAGCTAATTTTAGATACAACGGCAAATATGTAAACCATGTTGATTCCTTCAAAGCTTTATTACTTACCAGCTGAGAGCTAATTAGCCTGTTTGCAATCTCCTTGTGGACAACCAAAGTGCACAGGTAGTACAGTAAGTTCAGTTTAGAACGTGCTGCTCCTGTATTCTTCTCGCTGGATTCAAGCAGGGAACACACTCTTTTCACTAAGTTATTCCAGTCCACATCTTTCATACAGGACAACTTCTCAACTAACCGTGAGAGGAAAACAAATAGTTAAAGATAATGGATCTTTAATGTAGCTTTAACACACTACAAAGTAAGATCACCGTGAATAAGTAAGTTCCAAAGTTTGAATCTAATTATAATTTTAGGACTTAAAATACTAAAGAAGCATGTTAGAATTCATGTCTGAAGACAACAGAAATCAAAAAGGAAGCAAGAAGAGAAACAAAGGATAAAAATTCAGCAATGGAAGCCTCAAAACATTTTTGAAAGTGCAAACTTGCTAAGTCCTTCATTTAAGGAAACATTTATTGGCATTATATTTAGGAAAGGTAGCAGTTGTCCATCATTACTAATTCTTAATAAGTAAGTGCAGTTTCCTGTGAGTAAATTTGAGGCAAAACCTAATGAAAAATCAGTGAAAGTCAGTGAAGTCTGCTCACAATAAATAAACAGAAAATAGGTATAATCATTCCTACAGGCAGGTATCCCCCTTTGCTAAGCCTTAGCAAATCAGGACATGGATGACTTCTGAAAGAGCACAAAGAAATCAAGTCACATGGACAATTAACATATATCCTGTGGTTCAATTCATTGCCCACTGCACATGAGATTTTTTTCAGACTTCTTTCAGTCTCAAGAGTTAATTTCAATCTAGCAGCCATACATTCCCTCTGCTTTGGTAGTTATTTATTACTAACTTATCTGCCACCCTGATATGCTCCAGTAAAGACTATTTAAAAGCATGTTTTCTGTCTTTTAGCCCAATTTACACCTAAGTAACAACACCTTCTAATGCAGTCAAATATACATTAGCAGAGGTGAAAACAGGTTTGGCTTTCAGGTATTCACTTAAATTTTTCCATATTATCTTTAATCCTTACTGACAAGCAACATCAAATTCAGTATCTTCAAAAACAATCAGAAAGTTGTCCAGAAGAAAGCTACAACTCTGAAAGCACTACAACCATAAAAAACACTGTCCCATAATAAATAAATGCTGACAAGAGTTAAACAGACCAGAACATCAGTGTGATAACTACTTAAATGTAATATGAAACATAATAGTCCCCTTGGGCAGTGGAATCTGATCATTTTTGGATGAATCAAATTAAAAATATTTTCGGTTACAGTCTTGACTGGGAGATTGAGGGATATTGTGTTCCTTTCCAAATATAAAATTTCTTCTACAAATTAACTCTTCAAAATACATACTTTATAGAAAAGAAAGATGAACTCTTATGCCTATGCTATGTGAATTCTAGAAGGACTACATATCTGGCTGATATCCCTCTTCAAGCACCATCCAGTATTTTCCTTAAAAAGACTAGAGCAAATGTTCCACGGGAAGAATTGTTACACTCATGACAATGAGTTGACTTTAGTTTTCAGAAATATTTCTAGACATTGAAAATTAACAACAAAAAAACCCCAAACAATTTCACATTATCTTTTGGGACATGAGTGCCATAACATTTCATGATTAAAGGTGGGACTGGCAAGGCTGCCTAGTATTGCGGCTGATCAACACTACACATTTTAAGATCTTGTTGCCACTTGCTCGTCTGCATTTGTCAAATTGTAATATATTTGGTTGAGTATTTCAGTTTAAATCTCTCAGTTGGAAAAAAATATGCTGGTTTTCCCAGCATAAAACACTAAACACTGGTGACTGCCTCGTGGCAAAAGTTTGAGCATGGACTTGTAACTCAAAAAAGCAGAAGAGAAAGGAATATCATTTAAGTGTTTGTAGTTGAAAAGGCTACTCAAAATTGGTCTAGGTAAAAACACTGCATACACAACAACAGTTTCAGAATAATTCAGAGTTCTGAAACTGTGACTATATATAATCTACAAGGGGAGGCTACAGGTCTTACAACAGTGAGTTACAGCAGCACATGCAGAACTTGTCAGAATATTCAGCAGATCCATACCTGAATATGCTGGTATATGTAAAGTTTTCGGGTCAAATCTAACTGGTACTTGCTTCATTATCTGGAAAAAAACCCAAACACATTACAACTAGTTTCAATACATTCCTAGAAGATCTCTAAGTAGTTGAACCTGAGAATACAAAGATGCAAAATTTGTACAGGATGGGTGTACATGCAACTGCTCATTACTGAGGAATTTTCCATTGTTTTCTGGTATGTATTTCTTCCAAGCAAATATCTGAGATTTAACTCTATGTTTTTTATATAATTATATTGCTAGTATTTCCATTTAAGTGATTTTTAAAATGGGATTACAAAATCGCAGGATTTTTTCCGTTTATATTTTCATCTTGCTTGTATGCAGAAAAATACTTGCATTTGGGTTTCAAAAGTTCATAGAAAGGAACTCTGCAGGTGACAGCTCACAAAATGTTTTAGCAATTCATTTCCATACATTAAATACATGTATACACTAGACCACTCCTGAATAAAAAAAGTCATATTATCAGCAGCTAATCATTCATAAAATACAGGGATTTTTTTCCTCGCAAAGCCATCATTTTCTTGTAGATCAAGAAATTGGATGACTGCTCAGTAACTGAGCATTTGAGTGTGATTTTCAGTAAATACAGAACTTTTAAAAAGGCAACTGTGCAATGGAGTTTAGCCTTTGACAGAAGTCTAAGCTTAAGTAGAGAGCTATTTTCTTAAAAAGGTCTTCAATTCCACAGATCTGCAGAACACAGGGAAATTTTACAATTTAAGCTGACATTTCAGCTTTTGAAATTCTGCCAGCATCTAGCAAATCCCTTTCCAGGAGATTAATTGCAAGCTCTTCAGATTTACCAGGTGTCAGTATCATCCTTAAGTCTGAAAAGCAGACTACAGAGTCATCACCAAGCAGGCAGTGACTCTGATTACATGTCCCTGGAACTTAGTGGGCTATTCTGCATTAATTCTGAGTCTGGCATTGCATGGTAAGGAGATTAGTCTACATGTGCACATCACCATGTGCACCTACCCCTAATCTCATCTCTTATACTTGTAGTAAGAAAAGAAGCAGTGAAGGACTAAGGCTTTGTGTCAGAGTCCTGAGACAGAACTGAGAAATTAACAGTGGTAGCATTCAAATATATAATTTCATTTGAAAGTCTCCACTAGGAACAACGTCTCTCACTCCAAACATATTAAAAGAATATTATTTGGTAGTTACTTATCTAGCTGTGTAAGATTTTTAGTTTTTGAAAGTGCTAAGAAATCCATTAAAACAAACCGAAAGAATTGTTAATACTAAAGCAATACAGCAACTAAAATCTGTAAGACATTCCTAATGAGTTTAGATGCTCACTTCCAAGGAAAAATCTTGCATTCCCCACATCAACAATTTACTGGCTAAAGTTGCTAAGACTGCTTCATTTTTTCTGGCACAGAAACAAAAGGAAGACTAAAGGGGCTCTTGCCTATCATTCTTTCTACTAATACATCTGCCTATAAGTGCACATTACATTGTCATTGCAGTGCACAGCACTGATTCTTTTTTTATTTGCTCTTTACAGTCAAACTTAAGTGTGGATTCCCTGCTCAGGAGACTCATTACAAACTTTTAGCACATTAGAACACATACAACAGAAATAGGATGGACATTTCTTGCAACCTCAGGTGTTGTTTAAGAGGGAAAATAAATTTATGTTGAATAGAAACATTATCACACTAAACAGTAACCAATGTTATTCTGTAAATGTCTGACTCCTAATCCAGAAGGCTTCATAGATGGCTTTGTTTTGAGTATAACAAACCGAAGTTTTGTGTTCATTTAAGTAACAGATATCAAGGCAAGTTATCAAAAAACAAATCTACAAAGCACTGAACACAGCATTTAGCAGCTTCTACTTCTTGTGAGATATTATTTAATACTACTATTCAATCCCAAAATAACTCATTCCTCCAAATAAGCAACACAATAGGATTATAAAGACTGCCAAAAATTGCATGAGATCTTGCCAGATAACTGGGTGGAACTGCTTTAAAATGAGAACTATAAAATACAGGAAAAGAGTTTCACCCTGATTAAAAATTTATCTGCAAAAATAGTCTCAACCACAAGTTCCTGAATCTTATATTTTATTTTGCTATACCTTTGGATTGTCAATGATTGGTGTCACGATAAGATCAGACTCAGTGTAAATGAGTTCTTTCAATTTTGACTCCATATCCTGCTGACTTGAGCACACATTTTCAGCCTAGAAGAACAAGGTTTTTTTAAAAACTGTTTTGTACCAAAAAAGAGTTAATCATGTTTATTCACAAAATATTTCATTTCAACATTATACCAAGCAATCTGGCCATGGAAACATATTCCAACTTGCTTTTTATTTATGTAAAAACAGACAGGACCAACTACAAATTATGGTAAAAGAAACATATTGGAAGAAAAAGCATTAGATCAAAATGTAGATTGAGAAGAAAGAAGATAACTTGTCTTTTACGCACTAAGGCAAAAAAAAAAAAAAAGGAGACTAAGAATCTTTCTTAACTCCTACATCTGAAGTTCTGCAAGTATTTTTTTCAAACAACTTGCATACTTCATTATGGAAGGATGCAAAAGAAAGTTAACTTTGTCACAGACTTCAGGATAATAATGCTAACTGTAGAAATACCATCATCCCTCAATATAAAGTTTTTACTCACTTTTTTCAACCACGAATCTCCTTGTGAAGAATTTTTGATTGGGACAGTAGTAGCATCATGTACTTCTACTGCAGAGTTAGTTCTAGGCGTGGGACGAGAACTTCAGCAAAAGAAATTTAAAAATAATATTAAAAACCAATAAAGACTACAGATTAAGCTTCATTGCAAACTACTTTTTTGTTGCTCTTTTGAAACTTTCATGCCATACAGCAAATTTTCAAATCTGACTAACATAAATTACACTATGTTGTGCCCAATCCATTAACTAAACATGACTTTTCTGTCTTTAAATGTGTTCTGACAAGGTTAGGATTTCTTTACTGGTTAGAAAAGGGAAGATGGTATTTTGTTGTAGTTATTAAATGAATGTAATTTGATTATTTTCTCAGCCAAAATGACTCTACAAACTGGAGGCTAAACCATTATTACCTTAACTCCTAATAAAAGAAACATACAAAGCAAATTAACCTGACAAAAAAATTGCAATTTATTTTATGTTATTCTCTTCTGACACGCAAGTTTTGGCTAAGTAATGGAAATAAAAAACTTCCTAATTTTTGTGTGTCATTGTGAACTGGGTTTACCTTTTGCTTTTCCTTTTTAAAACCCTGTCAGCTAATTAGAAAATGATGAAAGGAGAGACCAGAATACTGCCAAGTTGCAATTGTCATAATGCTGCTAGTGAACTTGGAGTTTATAGTACACAATAACTTAAATTAAAACATTTTAAATCAACTT
>VXBC01011642.1:209583-226344 GCA_013399945.1 Ploceus nigricollis
TTATCATGATTAGCAGGCCAGGAAAGTAGTTAAACCAACAACTTCAAACGAACATGTTTTCTTGATTAGCAGAAAGTAATAGACACATTAAGTTGCAAATCAGATTTATTAGAAAAAACAACTAAACTAAAAATACAAACACCAAACAAAATTAAAGACACTCGGGAAATCAGTGATCAAATGATTAACATAACTGTTCTCATCTTCCATCTATTTTCAACAGAAATTTAAATTTAAAGGACACAATGAAGGAATGCCAAAATATTACCTACATAAAAACATATGAAATATTTGGTAAACACATGAAATTGATGGTAAAAAAATTGTATTGGGATGTGCTTGGAATTTTAGTTCCTAAACAAAAAAAAAAAAATCCCATGATTTCTAGCTAGGAGGCTGGACAAATGATTCTAAGTTGACACATGCTTCCAAACATGTAGATTTGTTAAATGTATTTTTTTCAATCAATTCGAACAAGTTTGCTGACATATATGTTGGAGATAGAGATAACAGTACCTATTTTTTCAGTTCTCAGATGGTTTCTGAGTTTAAAACAAGACAAGAGATTGATGAATTAAACTAGTTAAAATGAATGAGATCTATTCCATTTGCACAAGTAGAAGAAGCCACTGCTGTTAAAACCTGATTAACCGCTCCAGCAGCTAATTAAATTCTGAAGCCCAGTGCCAGATAAGCAAGTTTCTTTCACTTCAATGTTTTAATACTTTTCTAGACATCACATACACTGCTTTCAGAACTTGTATCATTGATGCAAAGAGAATTTCAGAACAGATTTTTTTTCAGTTGTTTGCATTCTGTTTCAAATTTTGTATTTAATGTACTTATAAATAAATTACATTGCTAAAAAGATATTATTTGGATTCCATCTTTAAAACCATTGTAGCCTTTCTTTTGAGCAGCTTGCTAAATCAAATGCTACTTGAAATTACTAATAATATATGTTTAGCTGTGATGATAAAGATCATAAGTGAGATGAGAATTAATACTTTAATAAAACCAACTAAAATAACTTTTGTACACAGTGTGATGTACAAATGCCCTATTTCAGGTTATGCAAAAAGCTTAAAAGAGTATTTTCAAACTGGAATATTTCTGCTTGATGTTGACAAGAAAAGTATTTCACTAGACAATCTTCCTGGCTTGAAAGCTAGTACAGTTTCAGAATCAGGCCTCAACTAAAACAAATCACTGTTAAATCAATCACTATTTTTCACTTATATGTATTTAATACTTATATCTATTTTTTTACTTATACTTATGTTTTATTTATACATATGTAGTACTTAATAGACTCTTACAAATACCTTGCAATGAAAAGCTGCAGGAAGAACTTATTAACAGATCACATGCCGAATGCTTACTCTTATGTATTTAAAGTAATCGTACTCCAAGAGAGAGAAGAGAGAGAAAGAGATAGAGAGAGAGAGAGAAAGAGAGAGAAATTTTAATTCAGAGCTTTCTGTTTAGACAGACAGTTAAGTAATCAAAAGTTTACTTTCAAAAATGAGAGTAATAAAGTCATATAAGCTTAAACTACACACACTGCTTTCACAGCTCTTCAAATGTATTTTAGTATTTATTAACTGGTAATAGAAAGTTTAAAAGGCAACACAGACACAGTGTTACGGTCATAATAATAAAATGTTTGAAGAGACAAAAACCAACACCAAACATACAGGATTACAAGGAGGTTTCCATACCTGAGAAGAAATATGGATTCATTTGATTCACCATCAACTACACTTTTGGGCCGCAATTCAGTCTGAGTTTCTACCAAAAGATAACATGAACTTGCATTCAGGGGTTAAAATCATATAAAACATAGGGAGTAAATATGTTGGTAGGATTGATAAAATAGCTAAAAAATAACATAATTAGCAATATTACCTATTTTGAAAGAACTGGTTGGTGGTTTAAGACTTGCCCTTGAGGATGACAGGTTATCTAGATTTTCATGATCATCCACTGACTCTTTGGCACTACGAGAAACTGATGACTCTGTGTCTTCTCTGCTGCTTAATAAATGATATTAATTACAGATTTAAAAAAAAAGGGATTGATTATTTTTTTAAAAATTGATTATATCCATTATCTGTTGCAATTGTTAGCATACAGTTTAGCTGTCATTCTCTAGAACAATATACTGTTTAAATATGCGTTGCACATACTTTTTATATTGGTAATGGCAATGTTGAAAAATAAGTTCACAGCAAATAACTTGGAGAATATTAAAAATTCTATCATTAGAACTTAAATGAAAGACATTAAAAGAGTTAAATTATTACCCCATAACACAAGAGAGACTAAAGAAATACTAAAAGCATTACAGACATTTTAACCTTCACAGGCAAAAGTCACAAGAAACCTATCTCCTTTAATGAAGTCTGTAGCCAAGATTAAAACCATGTTTTTGTGTGTGTAATGATTTACTGTCATACTTGAATGCAATTTTATTGGTTTTGGTTGTTTGGGCATTTTTTAACATGTTCTTATATTATTCACATGGAACTGGGTCATAAAACCTTAATGAAAGCTCTCCAGGAGATCAAATATTAATCCAACCCACACTGTGAAGAAAATAGATACATAGACCTCTCCGTTGGAAAAGAGAGAGTATTGAGCTTCCTTTGCATGTCAAGCCAATGTTTTACATTTGTCATATTTGTCAGTTAGTGCATATATCAGCAGATATTGCAGAGGCCTCAGTAAAATCTCAAGAGTATGGCCAAATAGCCCAATATTTTGTAAGAGATTAAGGTTCCTCTGGTTCTCTGAAAATTCCCCAAAATTAGCACTATCAGGATGTTGAGGTAAGTCTTGCTAAAATCTTGAATAAAATCTTAGTTCACAGTATAAACTTTAAATATTAAATTTTTTGCAGGTGAAAGCAGTAATAAAATTAGAAGGCAAAGAGCTGTATCTCAACTATAAGAAACATTAATAACAAAAAGACAGCAGCACTGGTACCAGAAATAGGTATTAAACAACATGAGAGAAAATTTTGAAGTAGATACAACAAAAAACACTCAGTATTCTAAAACTATTTTGACATTAGTTCCCCAGATTGGAATCTGAAGTATTTTTCAAACATTTATAACAAAGTAACATAAAAAACAATGCTAAATGTCCTAATTCAAAATTAGAAACACGAAACCCAGCAAGGTAACAGGAGTCTAGAAGAGAACTAACTTTTTAATACATAAAAACCATTTGCACAACAGGTTTGGGCGTTCCTGCATATGTAGCAGTGCAGAGCATTAAATATTTAGAAAAAGATCTCTAGTGTTAGATTAATGCATCATGTCATAAGCAAAGAATATGGGTCAGTTGCATTTGCAAGATTATAAGGCTGAACCACAGCTCTAAGATGCTGCACTGATAGGCTTTGTGAGGCTCTAAGCCTAATACATAAAAANTCAGTACCTCAAGCTTGTGCCCTGTCTGTCTGCAGAACCACCACCACAATGGCTAAGGGATCCTTTCCAGAATGGATGCTGCAATAGGTCTGTCCAATTCAGCCTTTGGAAAAGCAACAAACAAATCGTAAAAGCAGTGGCTAAGTACAACTGCACAGAGACATGCCAGACTAGGTTTTGAACACAGTGACACTACAGAGCAGTTAATCCTGTTATTTGCTTTTATTTGGACAAGTAAGCTTTCTTACAGGACAAACTTTTTTTGCCTTAAATCATAATGGAAAATTCACACAACAGAGGTATGAGAATAAGAATGAAGGAAACTGCAGAGTCAATCCCACATGTAAATTATCTGACATACCCTAAAACTTATAGCCCTAAATTATTTAACAATGGAACTGTATCAGGTATAAGTTAAAGTCTAATGAAATACATGTGCCCATTGCTCTGGAAAAGCAAAGCCATCCAATTCTAAACTGCCTATCATTCTGTTACAAAGTTATATATTTAGCACCAGGTACAAAACCAAAAAAAAAGATGCATTTAATGAAAACATTAATTCTATATATCTTCATCTAAGAAAAAGCACAGATTGCTCTTTTATATGAGGGATTAAATTCTTTTTGCATTCTTTGCCATCTACAAAATACTATACATACAGTGCCATGATAATTATTTTCTGCAGAGGTGACAATATACACAGTTGCCATGGATTAGGCAGTTTACCTTTTCTGAGGATCCTTTTGAAGTAACCCATCAAGCAAACTGATGAACTCAGCAGAAGGTTTCTGAAAAGCAGAACCTGTAAAGAAAAGCACTTAAGATGAGTATTGGACAGCAAAAACAATCATCACCCAATGTAAACCACACTATTATCTACAGATCATGCTAAAAATCTTTCTTGATAGTAATTTCATCTGAAAACAAATCTCAATGTATAAAGAATCTTAAATATACACTCTTTGCATTTCAAAGAATCCTAAAAAAAAACCAAAACAAAAAAACTACTAATTCTCCGTCACCAAACTAATAATTTTTTTTTTAAATTTTTAACTTAAAAAAAAAAAAGCACCCTCCAATTATCAGAGAGCGACCAGGAAGAAATTAAGTAGACTAAAATCTGCTTAAATTGAAAAAGAGCCACTAATTTATAAAGATCTGTGTGAATAACACTAATGCCCAGAATGACCAAGATCAAAAATTCCATCCCAGTAGGCAAATTTAGTGTTAACAATTAAAAGTAAATTATATATGTCGCTGTCAAAAGGGAAACAATCATTCATCACTAACAGGGAATTATCACAGGAAGGCATTGCTAACATTCACTTTGGACAACTAACTGATTCCTGCAACCAGCCTCAGAAGAAAAAGGGGAAATCAAAGCCTTAATTTTGTAAGTATTACTGTGACTTGATCCATTAAAGAATAACAGAACCCTACCCTCTGGTCCTGGTCGCAACGGATCTTCAGATAAAATCTTTTCAATTAATTCAGAACGGCTTTCTGACAGGAATGGTGGTTTTCCTACAAACAAACAGAAGTGTACTTCACAGATTAGGCAAACTTCAAAATGGTTGTAAGGTACAATGATTTATCATGGGCTCATTTTCCTGAGAGAGCATCCAAAGAAATAAACAGCCTCAGTCTGAGTACTATTTATCAAGTTTTCTTGTCAATTTAAATTCCAAATCTTTGATTAAATTCTTTCATCATGAACAGCAAAAGAAACCCAGATGGAAGAGGCGCCAAAGATGGCTGGATGGAGGTGACCGTGGTAGCCCTGTGTGAATCAGTAATGAGACAACAGGAAAAGACAGAAATCTCCGTATCTGTGTTACTGTGTTGATCCAAGAGATCAATGTTTTGCTTAAGGTTTAAGAAGGCTGCAGCATAATTCTCTTCTGTGATGAAGCTTCCTTCTAGCTGAAGCTAATGGGTACTTTATGTGCAGGGAACCAAATTACTCTAGTTTTACAATAGTGAGGCAATTTTCTCTTTCAAAGGTTAAAATAATGCACACAGAGTTCAATACTAAGGTGATTAAAAACACTATACTGTCAGAATTTGAGGGCTGCTATAATTTTAGATAATAGTATTTAAACCCTACATGTTATATAGCCAGCAGGAAGGAGTCAGTTGAAANCCTTGAACCTACATGTTGGTTTGTATTGATGTCAATAGGATCACTTAACAGTATTGTTTCACCTGATTATTGGATAAAGACACTTTTTTTTGTCTTTTAAGCACAGTTAGTGTGTTCTTCAAGAAATCTTCAAAACCTGTCTCAAGTTTTTATATGTCCTAACTTCCCTAGAAAGTTCATAAGAATTTACTCTAGGACCATAAACTATGTTTCCATTATCACGGATACTAAACAGATATACAACTTACAACCTGTGAACATTTCAAAGAGTAAACATCCCAGGGACCACAGATCACTGGCTTTGCAGAAGTTGTCTCCCTTTATCACTTCAGGAGCTGTGTATAATGGAAAGCCTAGAAAATACAGAATGTATAATTAATGCACTTTGATTCTTCATTCAGCATTCATCTTTTCAACATTTCAAATTTTGTCTCCGAACTTCACCGAGCTATAGATTATCTTCACTCAACATAAAAGAAAACTGAAATAGCAAATGTAAATAGTTTCCAAGGAACTTCTCTGCTATACTTTCACTGGATTATGTAGGATTATATATGCTACTTTGTTGTTAATTTCACTTCAATTACCAAACTGAAAGTTGTGCTGCACTTTTCAAACACCGTGATTAATGCAAAGAATGTTTTGATTTGCTTTAATAGCCTTAAGAGCCAAGCAATTTGAGCAGAATGGTAAATCATTCCCATGTGAGTAAGAGAAATAATTACATTACATTAGATTTAGGATTTCTTTTTTTTAAAGCTATCCCAAGAAATAAATCTCCACAAACTTAGTAAACTCTGTTACAAAAAGCAAGGTAGCCAATGAAATCACTGATCTAAACAGTTATGGCTCTTTTCCCACTAAAACATTATTAAAACATCACATATCAAATTATAGCAGCTTATTCACAAATCTCTTTTGTTTGATACAGGAATAAAATATACAGTTCCTATTTCTACAGTAGTTCCCATCAGTTCTCAAAAATCTCTAATGAAATCACACTAACTCAGTAAAAGTGCCAACTCCATAGTCCCTTCAAAACTTTACTTTGGGTTCTTTTCTTCTTGGGTTTTATTGTTTTAAGTGACAAAAGATCATTACCATACATATCAAAACAGTTCCGAAGAGCAACAGGAAAGAGATTAGATTTGTATTTCTTCCTGAATAAAGACCTGATCTTGGTCTTACTATTTCCAGTGTGGACTTTCAGAAGGAGACAGCAAGGAGAGCTCTCTTTGTTCTCATAAAATAAAATACGAAGAATTCTCTTGTATCTGATAAAAGTAACTGATATATGGGACATCATTATCTTAGAAATAGAGGTCTATGAGATGTTCCAAGATAATGACTAATAAAAGATTCAGAAGATTAAAAACAAGTTTCTCAATTTTTCTTATTCAATGAAAAAAAAACCATAGTATTTGCAGTCTACTGCATTTGTATGGATTTGCCTGTTGAAACTAAGCACAGTAACTTTCTCAGACTTTAAAATGAAATTATCATTCTTTCAGATAGTGAAAGAGTTGACCTCAAACTAGAAATAACCTAGACCAAATGCACCAAAAAGGACAATGAAAGTACAGCAGTGCAGCGCCCAATGAAAGAAGCAGTAGTTCTGTGTAGTACTTCCCAAATTTTCTGTATACTTTTAACTCTAACTTAGTGGAATTTAGTTCCAGACCTTACAGAGAGCATCTGCAGCACAAACTTTTTAAAAGTCCATAAATAATTCTACAGCTCAATTTTTTTCTGAGACAAAACAGGATTAATTCTAAATAATTTCTCTTTATCATAATCATTGATGTTCCAACTTTCATTCTGTCTCTTTGGTGTAAGTTAATTCTGGCTAGTAAAAATCTCATACCTTGCACTATATTTTTAAAGTATATTTGCGGAGTGCTTTCATTAATAGCTTCACCTTCTTCAGCTCCAGGAAAAGTAAAAACTTTTTCCAAGTCTTCACCATCTGCTCTAGCCCAGCAAAAACTACTGAATTTCAAAGTGCCAGACCCTTCCAGTAGAATCTATTAGAACAAACAAAATCCAATATGCTAGTATCATATACTAAAACTGAAATTTCCAACATGAAATATTAAATAATGTATTATAAAATAATCATAATCTCAAACCATTTAAGTATATAGAGAGGATCACTATAACCAAAACCACTGAAGTTTTTCTTTTAAGTCAATGCCAATACTGTCTTTTTTCTTATAACCAAAAGTACCCCAATAGAACCCTTAAGAGGTTCAATGTGCACTTTTCTTTACTCATTATTAAATCTAAATAAACAATGATACTAGAGAAAAGATAGTTAAAGTAGAGTAAAACTGCATAGGACAATGTAAGTCTAGTAAAACCAAACAGGGTTTCATTTGAGGAAAAAAAAAGGGAATTTTTCTCATTTTATGTAGCAGAAACTTCCACAGATTTTGTCTGATGATGATAAGAGTTTTCTCTAGCCAGTCACTGCTTATTCTTGCAACTAAAAACTTCATAATCCCAAAAACCCTGTTTAGAGAAATAGCCCATTCAGCCAGAAGCAGAGGGCGGGGCACAGAAGAAGCCTTAACTTCAGCATTTTACTTTCTATTGAAATGAGCACTTTACAGCAGCATTCTTTTTTGGAAGACTACTGAGTCATCTACACTATGCTTTACTCATGTATTTTCAGTGCTTTTGGGTCCACAAATGACAGGAACTGAGTAGAATTGTGGAAGATTTAACCAAAGATTCAGAGAATGGCAACTTGACCACTTACAGATCAAGGTCAAAACCAATTACAGTTAAGCAAAAATTTTTTACTTTAGTAATATTCTGGTGACTACATGAATTAAAAACAAACACAGACTTTAGCAAACCTCTACATAAATGACACACACATACACAAAACGGGAAACTACATAAAGACTTGTATTTTTACACCGGAATAAGATGATAATTTCCATGGTATGTGCAAACAATATAGAAAGTTACTAAGAAACTTTAGTTAAATTTACTCCCTCATTAGCATTTTCTATGACTGCAAAATATTCTGCAGCATGATAGAATAATAACAAATTTATGTCTCCAAGGACAGAGAACTAAAATCTTTCATTAAATTAAACGAGTACACCAAATCAAAAAGAATATATCACATTGTATCAGATATACACCAAGGAAAGAAATCAATTATACCATAAAATATTCAAGCTACAGACTTGTCTCTGATTGTCTTCACATACATTATAAAACTCAACTGACCTCACAACTGAGGTAAGCTTCTTCCAAATGATAAATACAAATAGTAAAATAAATGCTGATGGCATGAAAAATAACATCCAGTGTCCCTACAGATAATACCCCTCCTCACCTTTCCAGGCTTCAAATCACAATAGATAATTCCATGCTTATGAATATGGTATAGACCAGTAACCAGCTCAATACCAAATTCTCTCACCACATCTTCTGGTAGACATTCATCCTGAGCAATGACAGATTCTAGAGAACCACCTGAAATACACATAATCAGCAAGTGCATGTAAAGAAGAGGTCACACAAGTAATGCCCAATTACATAAACTTCTTCAAAAGATGTCAATCAAAAAACAGTATCAGTAGATATTAAAAATATTTCTTGATAGCTAATAGTTACAAAATCTAAGATGTACAAAAAATTATTTTTAATACTGTGACAAAACCTTAATTTTATCTGGAATAAAACTGATTGCATGACTTCAAAACTACTTCAATATTATTTTATAAAAGAAACAGAAGGGAAAAAAGAAATCCAGAACCTGTGTTGCTTCACAGTGTAATAGTCCGCCATGCTTTTATTAAAATTCCTTAACCAGATTCCTACTGCACAAGTTAAAAGAATAAATAATACCAACAGCAGGCTATTAACTTCTAAGAACAATTGCTAAAACTAAGAGCAGGTCATTTTCCACTGAATTCAGAGACAACAGAAATAGTAAAACTGTGATACAGTCTGAGGTCCTGAGGTCAACTATTTCCAAAAGATAAATTATTTCGTTGTATTTCAGTTTCTAGGTTTCTCACACAAATCCCAACTTCCTGTACCAATAAGTCCTAATCACAGCTTTCTGGACTTTTTATCCTGAGACCCTTCTCTGTCCTTCCAAAATCACCACTCTCCTTCTCTATTAAGTTCCAACCAACCCTTCCTTTTTTTCTGATCAGATTACACTTACAAAGCGTTCCAAATAACCCTCACATATATCCTCTATCACCGGTATTCTACACTGGGCTTCACATTCACTCTCTACACTTCTCCCCACTAGTTGTTACTGTTTCTGTATCCTTACAAACACTTCTCTTTGTCCCCCATCACCTACTTCCTCATTTTCCAGTGATTCGCAGGTATGTCATCAGATTCATCCCATTTGAGTAATTCCTGTCCTAAATATTCATGGGACCTAGATTTCTTCTAATCACATTTCCCACAAGTTCATTGCTCATTCTTTCTCTTCCTTCCTGTCCCAGTCTCCTATTCTGAGCTCCACATTCCCATCTTGCCCCAAACCCCTTTTTTCAGCTCCATTTGGTCCTTTACTAACCCTGCATCAAATCTGTTTGCCTGAGATCAGTCTGCATGCCATGAGTTATCTATAGGTTTTCTGGGCTATCTGTTGTTTATATCCTAGTCAAATCATGCTGATTTGAAAAAAAAAAAAAAAAAGAAAAGACACAAATTTAAGACCTTGAATGAAAGAGGGATTAGGAAAGATTTTAATAGAAATGGATACTAGATCTTTTATTACAAATCACAAATCACATAGTAGATTTTAATGAACTTTTTTTCCCTTTGATCAGTCATTTCTTTCAGAGAGTCTGTCATTACAGTACTCTTCCAACTATTCAGCACTGCTGAATGTTAAAATTATTTTATTTCTAAGCCTTCTTATGCTAGTTAGTGAATCAGTCATTCCTTTAAAACCAAGCCCATACTACAGAGAAGAATTTTCAGTAAAGAATTTTCCATCATGTTTAATTACTGTTTCTTACAATGTAATTTAGAGGACTATATATAGAATAATTCCATAATATGGCCAAACACACAAAGAAAAAAAGTAACGAAACCAGCAACACAGAAATATTTTGCATCTGATAATAGAAACTATCTTTGAGACAAGTGAGAGAAATCTTCTGTATTTCAAAAGCATTTTTCAAGTCTCAACAAAATTAAGAAGAAATCCACATCTTATTCTAAGTAAGTTAGCTGCAAGACACTCACCTTGCAGCAAATTATAAAACTGTAAGGTAAAACACCTGATAATTGTTCAACAATAAAAGGCTGCCTGTCTAATAATTTGCATATGTACCCTGAAGTTAGACTAAGCAAGTGGACCAAAGCCTCCATATGAGCCATTAAAATCACTTTTAAACACTGAAAGAATGACCTGACTTTTTTTCTCAGAACTTGTAAGTTCTCTTCTTCACTAATTTTTCAAACAGAATTCTGGATAAATAAAAGGTTGGGTATAACATGGATTTTTAATATTAAACAAACTCCAAAATCTTAACATGCATCATGCGCATATTGGCTCTCTTTTCTTTCCTTTCCATATGGAGGAAAGCATGCTGTCAGAAGTTTAAAACATGTAGTCATCACAATTAAAGAAAGCTTTACAAGATTCCTTTAATAGATTGATAAGAACTTATCAAAACTAAGTGAACCACTTAAAGCAGTTCTGGGTTCTCAGAGTTTCCAAATTATAATTTTAACATGAAAATCAAAATACTTATACTGAATAGGAAAAAAAAATTAAATCATTCACTTTAGCTGCTGAATTGCCCTTGAAATAAAAATTAAATTGAATAATATTAAGTCATTAGAACATTATAACTTGATTTGCTCCTTGATGTCTTTTAAAAGAGAATGCCAAAGCTGTCCTTAGAAAACTTCTCAAGTAATTTTTATTGAGCTACCTTCTGACTATTCACAATTTGCTTTTATATTCCCTGACTGACCTTTTCTCTTCAGCTCTTAAAAACCAGCATTATGTAACTCAACTAACTTTTCAAAGATTAATACAGTGAAGCAGAGGAGAAGCATGATTTCAATTGATTTCCAAAAATGTTTCCAAGAGCAAAACTACTTTTATATATAAACAAGATTCTCAAGTTAATAATCAGATAATTACGCAATTTTCAAAGATCTAAGCATTTGTGGTAAAGAAGCTGTAACAAATCTCTTACAAATACTCATTCTATAAATGTTTACCTTTGAGTTTATCTTACCTGTGCACAATTCCACTACAAGCCAGAGATGGTTGCTTGTTTCATACCATTCATAAAATGTCATTATATTCTTATGTGTGAGTCCCTGAGTCAGACGAACCTAGAGTGAAATTTTTAACATACTTAAGTGGAGGAAAGACATAAATGTACATATATGGACTTGAGGCATGGGAACAAGAAACAATACAATCTACTCTAGATTAGCCAGTTGTTCTCTTGCCTTTTCTAGTGCACTAACATTATTCTTCAAATATTTTAGTGTTACATGTAGGTATGTTGAGAAAAGATAACTTTCCTCACAGACCCTGCCCAACTCACCTGTCTTTAAAATACAGAAAAAAAACTAGTAAGTTTCCAACTCAAAATTATAAATATTATTTAGCCTTCCTGCACCATTAAATAATAAACTAGAAATCAGAATTTAGAGTCAAACTTGAACTCCTGCTTCTTTTTTCAATAAGAATATAAATGAGGGATAATACAGGAAGAAGAAGTGAAAAGCTTTTCCATCATTCTTAATCTTATCAGACAAAGAAAACCATTCAAGAGACCCTGAAAATTCGTTTTTCTATAATACCTACATGGCCTAATCTCTACAGAAGCCTGTTTCTTTTGCTAGAGTGGTATGTAAGGTATCCCCAAGAGATTTGTAAGGCCAATACACTCCTAAGAACAAAAAAGTTCCCAAGAAATAATCTTTGAAACAATGAGAGGGAATATGAAACTGTATCCATTTTGCATGGCAAGGTTTCGGTATCCAGGTGGGGAGGTCTACAGGACTGGCTTCTGTGAGAAGCTGCCAGAAGCTTCCCCTGTGTCTGACAGAGTCAATCTCAGCCAGCTCCAAGACAGACCCACTGCTGGCCAACATCAACACATCAGTGATAGTGGCAGCACTTCCAGGATAACACTTAAAAAGGGGGAAAAACATTCCTGTGTAACAGCAGCAGGGGAGAGGAGTGAGAATGTGTGACAGAAACAACCCTGCAGACACCAAGGCCAGTGCAGAACGAGGGGCAGAAGGTGCTCCAGGAGCTGGAGCAGAGATTCCCCTGCAGCCCCTGATAAAGACCAGTGAGGCAAAGCTGTCCCTCTGCAGCCCACGGAGGTCCACGGCAGAGCAGAGATCCACCTGCAGCCTGTGGTGGAGCCCACTCGAGAGCAGGTGGAAACCTGAGGGAGGCTGCGACTCTCTCAGAAGTCTGTGCTGGAGCAGGCTCCTGGTAGGACCTGCAGACCCATGGAGAGAGGAGCCCATGCCGGTTGCTGGCAGGATGTGTAACCCTGAGGGAACTCACACTGGAACAGCCTGCTCCTGAGGGACTGCAGCCCATGGAAAGGACCTACGTTGGAGCAGTGCATGAAGAACTGCAGCCTGNTAGTGGCAGCACTTCCAGGATAACACTTAAAAAGGGGGAAAAACATTCCTGTGTAACAGCAGCAGGGGAGAGGAGTGAGAATGTGTGACAGAAACAACCCTGCAGACACCAAGGCCAGTGCAGAACGAGGGGCAGAAGGTGCTCCAGGAGCTGGAGCAGAGATTCCCCTGCAGCCCCTGATAAAGACCAGTGAGGCAAAGCTGTCCCTCTGCAGCCCACGGAGGTCCACGGCAGAGCAGAGATCCACCTGCAGCCTGTGGTGGAGCCCACTCGAGAGCAGGTGGAAACCTGAGGGAGGCTGCGACTCTCTCAGAAGTCTGTGCTGGAGCAGGCTCCTGGTAGGACCTGCAGACCCATGGAGAGAGGAGCCCATGCCGGTTGCTGGCAGGATGTGTAACCCTGAGGGAACTCACACTGGAACAGCCTGCTCCTGAGGGACTGCAGCCCATGGAAAGGACCTACGTTGGAGCAGTGCATGAAGAACTGCAGCCTGTGGGAAGGATCAACACTGCAGAAGGTTGTGGAGGACTGTCTCCCATGGGAGGGACCCCATGCTGGAGCAGGGGAAGAGCATGAGGAGAAAGGAGCAACAGAGACAGCGTCTGATGAACTGACCCCACTCCCCATCTCCCTGCATCTCTGGCAAGGGAGGATAGAGAGAAAACTGGGAGTAAAGCTGAGCCCAGGAAGAAGGAGGGGTGGGAGAAAGGTGTTTTAAGATTTGGTTTTATTTACCATTNAGCCCACTCGAGAGCAGGTGGAAACCTGAGGGAGGCTGCGACTCTCTCAGAAGTCTGTGCTGGAGCAGGCTCCTGGTAGGACCTGCAGACCCATGGAGAGAGGAGCCCATGCCGGTTGCTGGCAGGATGTGTAACCCTGAGGGAACTCACACTGGAACAGCCTGCTCCTGAGGGACTGCAGCCCATGGAAAGGACCTACGTTGGAGCAGTGCATGAAGAACTGCAGCCTGTGGGAAGGATCAACACTGCAGAAGGTTGTGGAGGACTGTCTCCCATGGGAGGGACCCCATGCTGGAGCAGGGGAAGAGCATGAGGAGAAAGGAGCAACAGAGACAGCGTCTGATGAACTGACCCCACTCCCCATCTCCCTGCATCTCTGGCAAGGGAGGATAGAGAGAAAACTGGGAGTAAAGCTGAGCCCAGGAAGAAGGAGGGGTGGGAGAAAGGTGTTTTAAGATTTGGTTTTATTTACCATTATCCTACTCTGGCAATAAATTCAATTACTTTCCCTAAATTGAGTCTGTTTTGCCTGTGAAGGCAAGTGGTGAGTGATCTCTCCCTACTCTTATCTTGACCCATTCATTGTATTTTCTGACTCCTGTCCAGTTGAAGAAGAGAGTGATAGAGCGGATTTGGTGGGAACCTGGCATCCAGCCAAGGTTAACCCACTACAGAAACAAAATGTACCTACTAGAAAAATAAAATATTTGAACTGTATAACTGTATCAGTTTCCTTTCCAGACAGTATCATATTTAAAGGTTTGCCAAGGTTTTACAAACCAGAACTGATTTTGCTTAAATGATATTCTTTCATCAAAAATAATTTCTTCTTGCTAAGCAAGAAATTGATTGTGTACTGGAAGTTACTGCTACCACTGGATTTGCACAACTAATAACAAAATAAAGTAAACCACCACATGTAACTATTTTTACAAGTTCACTAACACATCACAGAAACAGTAAGACTGTAAACATGTGTTTATGCATGCAATCTAAAAACCAATAAAATCACATGAAGAAATATATACATTAAAAGAAGACTGTATTTAAAGAATAAGAACTGAAAATCTTGAGAAGCTGGTCTAAATGTGACAAACTCCATCTAAAGAAGCACATGGCACTTTTTTATAACTTGTGCAACCAGAATTTTGTAGGCTGTATTTTTCCCCCAGATTTAGCAGGAAAAGAAACCCTATTACTTACCCAGTTTGCTACTCCAGCTCTCTTGCATTTATCACTGCAAACAATGGCAACAAAATTAATTGTCCCCTTTCTTCTTCCTTTATAAACAACTGTCGTATTTCCTCTTCCCATCTCCTCATACAAAACAAAGTTCTCCATGCTTTAGGATGCTTCACAGGCAACAGACTGGAAACATGGCATTAGTCTCATAAACAAATAAACCTAAAGAAAGGAGGAGAAAGGGGAAGCCTTCAAATTTAATGCCCATTCATGTATAGTAGTCACCCTCCCGATTACCATGAACAGAGATTCCCTACTTCCAGAAAGACTGAATATAATTACTTTACAGAAGACCTCCTCTCAGGAAATGTGATCAAAATTTTGAAAAGGTGAATTTTACACTTCCAAAGATCTTATTCAAAAAGTAATACATAGGCTAGTAGATACAAATTCTAAATATTATTATCTGTAAAAATGCAAGAGGCTACAGGGGAAAGAGAATAGTCTCTGATTCTCAAGAGTAACGGCTATGCCTTTATTCCAGTACACAAACTAATGGAGCATAGAATCCTAAAATCATAGAATGACTTGGGTTAGAATGGACCTTAAATATCATCTTGTTCCAACGCCCCTGCTGTGAGCAGGAACACATACCACCAGAACACTGTACTCAATGTCCCATTCAATCAGGCCTTGATCACTGCTAGGGATGGGACACCCACAGCTTCTNAGGGGGAATGACAGCCGCACCTGTGTGCGAGGGATGCAACCGCTGGGAAAGGGTGGGAACGACAGTCATACCTGTGCCGGGGATGGACCCGGCGGGAAAGGGTGGGAACGACAGCCGTACCCGTGTGCGGGGATGGAACCGGCGGGAAAGNACTGATACAAAAGCTGAAAAGATGAGGTAAAAAGGCCGTCATGGAAGCCTCCCAAGCCACCACCTGTAAGGAAGCAGGTGTGAACCTCCACAGAAGCACCCAAAGCGGCAGCCTCCAGGCACCGAGGGAACTGATTTGCTCTGGGCTGGATACAGGACCAGCACACCAAGGAGACGCCGTTCTCTCTCTTTCCGAGGGAATGGCCAAACCACTCCGAACGGAGAAGCCCGTGCACGACCCGCGATCTCCTGCGCTCCCAGCTCTGTCGGGGGCAGTCAGGCCTGAGGCGCTGCACGGCGGCTCCGGAGACACAGCCGCCTCCCGACCCACTTGCAGCACAGGGGAGGGGGCCGTGGGGTCTCAGGACCGCTCTAGCGGGGGGTTCCAGCGCCGCCCCAGGTCCGCTCCCGCGCTCGGACCGAGGGACGGCGGCNGGAGTCTCCCATGCCCCGGTGGCAGTGTCCAGATGGGACACTGGTCCCTGCGCGCCACAAAAAGCTGGAAAGGCACCGGCTCAGCAGGCAAGACGACTCCGGGAATCGGAGCGTTTTGCTGTCCTTTATTCTAGCTGGAACGCACCTCCAGGTCCCACCGGGCTGCGTCCCCGCACCCCCCGCACGCTACTCGGATGGTCGCCACCGCACGCCCGTTACCGGGAGACGGCGCCGGACGCCGGAAGCAGAGCGGAGCCCCATTGGGCTAAGGGGCGCCTACGTCAGGGCGGGACCACCGGGCAGCGAGCGGGGAGGGTGGCGGG